>NMUC01000027.1:0-287622 GCA_002319055.1 Knufia petricola | reverse complement strand
AACCCGCCCCCACCAATCCTACCCTTGCTCCTGCACATCTACTAAGCCCATCTTCCTCCAGCAGACTCGTTCCTGGTCAACATCCACATACGCCTGTCAATGCGTATCAGGAACAACAACTGCAGAACCAGCGACCAACCATAGCCCTCGTCGACCCTAGCTTGCAGCAAGGGAGCATTGCCGAAGACGACCTTCACCAGCCTTTGCGAACTCAGTTTGGTACAGCACAAACCATCCGAACGAGTGGGCCCAAAGAAGAGAAGAGGAGCAGGAACAGTGGCATCCGCGGCTTTTTCAGCTCGGGAAAGGACAAGAAAGAAGGGAGGGACAGCCCAGGCGACCAGAATCGCTTGTCCCGCCACGGCTCAGTCTTGAGGACCCGCCCACAACAGCAACCTCCCACATCCCCTCAGTCTGAGCAGCAGCAGCAGCAGCAGCAGCAGCAATACTCTCAGCCAAACTCCAGGGCTTCTCAGTCTCCTCTACAGGGACAGGCCCCTCAATTGTCTAATTTATCGCAGGAGGAACTGCCCGACCACCCAAGAGACGAGAGGTACTACAGATACGACAGACCAAACACTCAGTTGGCTTCTTCATCCCCACAGGACCAAAGACAAGCCTCGGTGCCGTACGAAGAAGACGCTCCTCGCTTTCCCCCACCACCACAGTCACATCTCCACCAGCAGCTCGATCAACACCCAACCATCCCACAGCAACAGTTGGAATCGCAGGACCAACGCTCTGACTTCTTCTCATCCACCGGTCAACCCATCCGAGACAGACCGTCCGCCCTGTTCGCTGCCGACGACTCTCTCCGACCCCCATCACAGTCATCCTTAGGGCCACCCTCGCCACTTGGTGCTCCCACTCAGCTAGCACCACTAGCACCGAGGACAAACAACGCTCCTCGCTACTCTACCCAGTCACTTCAAGCCTACCAAGCCGCCCAACAAGCTGCAAATCAGTCACAGACGCAGAGCCAACCACAACCATCTCAGCAGCAATCTGCCCAGCCTCAGGGAGAAATGCCTACTCGAGATCGCCAACAACGTGACTCTCGCATGGACGACAACGATTCCCGCTACATCACACAGCAAGACCCACGGTTGAGGATGTCGACCGCAACTCACGAGCAAGGGAGAAGTACCCCTCCTCCCCGAGGACGTGATGACATTCAGTCCCTCGACCACCAAACCCTGCTCTTGAGGTACGAAGAGCTCCAGGCCAAATACTCCAAAGTGAAGAGGTACTACTTCGATCGAGAGGCCCAGGTGACCCAGTTGCAGAATACCGTGGCCAACCAGCGTTTGTCCATGTCCAAGACTTCTCTCGACGATGCCCAATACGCCAACAGGTTCGACAGACTCAACGGTGCCATCCAGGATCTGGCCTTTGAAATCAGAAAAAGCTGGCGCCGCATTCCTAATTGGCTAGCTCCAGCATGCAACCGCGATGCGTGCCAGACGGGCACCAAGGAGATGACAGCGGTCGGCAGGGCATGTCTCAGCAAGTGGCTCTACGAGCATATCTTCCAAGGCATCTTCCATCCCGGTATTGATCCCACGTTATCCGCCCAGCTCAAGCAGATGGAGCGAACATTGCGCCGAACACCCTCCATCCTCACCGAAGAGCAACGTGATGATTTGCTCACAAAAGTCACAACTTGGCGTCTGACCACTTGCGAGGGTCTTCACGACGTCTTGAACGGAAGACAAGCTGAAGCCTATACCGAACACCTGTCCCGTAGTCTTGCAGATCAACTTTGCCAATACCTTCGTGCCCTGCTCGTTGACCCACCACCGCCGAACTTAGAAGGCTACCTCCTCCCACTTGTTTCCCAAACCCTCAGCATATCATCAAACCTGCCACTAGAGAGCAGGGACATTTGCATTGAGTACTACCTCCCTGGCACGCCCATCAATGAGACATTCATGAAGCCAGAAAGTGGCATGACACCACTCACAAATCCGGGTTCTGCGCCGAATCGCGAAGACTACGAGGACGGAGATGTGGACGAAGAACAGAAATCCATCATATCAATGGACGAAGCGGCCAACGTGGAAGAACAGATCCGCGAAGCAGCAAAGGCAGCCACCACGAGTACAAGCACGATCCAGCAGACCAACTCGCGTGAGTCGAAGAAGGAGAAGAAATCGGGTGGCGGCTTCTTCTCCGGCGGCTTTTCCGGCGGCCTCGTCAATAAGAAGCCACCGCCTTCTTCGTCGCGCGGGCCGTCGACGACAGATCTGTCGCAGAAAGACAAATCCTCGTCGGAACAGGTCGCCAAAGGAGATGAGGAAGGCGCGTGGAACTTCGACGCCATGACCCGCGGCACTAAAGAAGGCAAAATCAGGTTTGCGGTGTTTGTCGCTGTGGAGGTGCGAGGGAAGAGCCCGAAGAACGAGCAGGCGCAGGCGGGCAACGGAAGTGGGAACGGCGAGCAGAAACAGGCTGAGAACGGGAATGGGAGTGTTGGACCAGGCGTGGGCAGTCAGAGTAACACGGGCACGAGCGGTGGTGCTGGCACGGCTGGCGTCAACGTGCTTGTTAAAGCGCCTGTTTTTGGGTTCTAGGTGGACCATCATCCGGCTGGCTTTCTTAGCTTGGAGAGCGGTTCGACCGATGACGGTGGGATCTATTTCGATGAGTATGGGCAGGAGCCAGATATGAATTCGGTTCAGAGCGAGCATGTCGGTCGGGCGCGAGGAGCCACGGTTGGCAATCGGAAGAAAGGCTCGCTGAGTGAGACGTTGTTTGCGTGTATGAGAGCGTATACCTTTTGATGGCTTCGCAGCTCTTTTACTGTTGGGCGGATGTTGGCGCGTGACCTTTTGTGACCTTTTTAAGAATGAACGATGGATGGAGAGTATCGTATGTTTCGCCATGACATGGCGCCCCGTTTGCAAGCCTCAAACATGTTTTATGTTTATTCAGAAATCTATATGTCGTGGCGTCCGTCCTTCCGTCCGTCAGCACTGTGTGTATCTTTGCTATCATCAAACTCAACACTGTCCGCGATGCATCGTCACACGCGACTGATCATGACCTCTTGCGCTTCCATGATCTCCTCCACAACCTCGACGAGTCTCTCCGTCCGCAGATCCAGCACGTCAAAGAACCTTCGCAGGCACTCCTGCCTGACCTCTGCAGAGTCCATGGTCAGCGCCATCAGATCGGTCAGATGCTGGGACGAAGTGTGCTCCGGCAGCAGGTGGCGGAGACGGTCGGCCATCTTGCGTTCCACGCTGCGCAGGGACATGTCCTGGAACACGAGCTTTCCTTCGATGACGCCCCTGCTTGCAACGTCGGCGAAGGCGTTCACGAAGGCGGGGTTCTACTCCGGTTTCGGATCGCTGCTTTGCTTGTCGCTGGCTTCGAGGGCCACTTTGGTCTGCTCGACGGTTTGTTGTTCGGCTTGCGTGCTGGGTAGTTGTTCGACCTCCTGGTCCGTTGTGCCTTCGGCCGCTGCGGTGGCGGTTGTCGATGGCAACGCGTCGTCGATGTTGTCTGCGGCGTTGCCGAAACCTTGCGTTGCACCTGGTCGGCCACTGACGCTGCCTTGCGTCGTATCGGTATCGGCATCCTGTGCCTGAGCCGTTGTGGCTGACTTTACTACGGCGGGCGTGGCAGCGGACTTCTTGATCTTTGATTCCAAGAGGCCCAATGCTTCCATTCTGAGCTCCATGGCACGTTTGTGGGCGTCGAGCCCCTCGCATCGCGCAAGCTCAACGACAGCAGGCCCGACGCTCTTCACCCCTTCCTCCGTGACGGCTGAGGAGGTGATGTGCTTCATGAAGCTGGCAAGGTTCACACCGCTGTATTGTCTCGCGTAGCCATATGTTGGTAGCGAGTGGTTGACACCAGCGCTGTAGTCGCCAACCGATTCTGGCGTCCACTGGCCGATGAAGACAGATCCCGCGTTCTGGATGGTTGGCAACGTAGCGTGAGGGTCCTCGATCTGTAGAATCAAGTGTTCCGGTGCGTAATGGTTGCTCCACTTTAGAGCTGTTGCCAGATCAGGTACAGATATGCTGACGGAGTGGTTGATGGCACCACGAACAATGTCGACTCGTGGTAAAGCGTGAGCTTGATCATGCAGCTCGTCCTCGATCGCTTGTAGCTGGTCGTCCGAAAGGTCAACCGCAAGCAAGACGACCTGACTGTCAACACCGTGCTCAGCCTGCGACAGCAGATCTGAGGCGACAAAGGCGGGGTTGGCGGTCTTGTCTGCGATGACAAGCACTTCCGAGGGGCCGGCTGGCATGTCGATCGAGACTGAGGCAGTAGTGTCGTTGCTCACAATCATCTTGGCGGCAGTCACGAATTGGTTGCCAGGCCCGAGGATTTTGTCAACCTTTGTGATCGACTCAGTTCCATAGGCCATTGCAGCAACTGCCTGTGCTCCGCCAGCAAGCACAATAGCTTCAGCACCAACCTTGTGTGCAATATAGACGATCTCTGGGCTTATTGTACCGTCGCTTCGGGGCGGCGATGCCAGGACGATGTTCTTGCATCCTGCTGCCATTGCGGGAACACCGAGCATGAGCGCTGTAGAGGGCAGTACAGCGGTGCCACCAGGAATGTAAAGTCCGACTTTCTCGATAGGCCGGCTGAAGCGAGAACAGGTCACTCCGGGCATTGTCTCAACGACGAGTGGCTTTTCCTCTTTCTGGGCTGAGTGGAATGACAAGATATTGTTGTACGAGACGTCGATGGCGTCGATAGTCTCTTGTGGTAACTGCATGAGGGAGGCCGGGAACGGTGCTTTTAGTACCGGCGACTTTAGGGAAGTGGCTTTCTCAAATTTGTGAGTGTATTTGAGGACGCCCGAATCACCTTTCTCGCGGACATCAGCTATGATTGGGTGAACAAGCGCCATGATCTTGTCAGTCGAGCGCTGTGATGGCCGTTGCAACGCTGACTCGATGGCATCTTGCGAGAATGCCTGTGATGTGCTATACCGTTTCATCTGGATGCGTCCATTGTCCGTCGTGCCAGCTGGTCGGATGGCTCTTTGGGTATCGATGCAGCCTCCTTAACATCTTCTTCCTTTGGCTTGTTTTCGGCTTTGGACGTACCGTTGATCTTGGGTTGCTTCTCGGGCTCGGTTTCGATATACTGTGGTTTGGCGTCGCCTTTCCTCCTTGGTTTGGCGCGCAGACTTTTGAGGTCTAGACTGCGCTCGATGTCTGACAGTGACACGTCAGCAGCTATACATCTGGTAAGAGCGAAATAGAGCAGATCGGCAGCTTCGGATGCAATGTCCTCCTTGCTGTCAGCCTCACAAAGCTCGTCGGCTTCTTCTCGAATCTTTGCGTTGATCAGCTTTGGGTCGCTGAACAGGCGTTTTGTGTAGGAGCCTTCGGGGGCAGACTGCTTTCGTGCCTTGATGGTTCTCTCAAGCTTGGCCAGACCAGAATCCGGGCCCCAGCATGTCATGGTTCCGAGGTGGCAGAAGCCTCTCCCTTTCTGGCGCACGCGGAACAGCAGGCAGTCCTTGTCGCAGTCAAAGTCGAGACTCAGGAGCTCTTGGGTATCGCCACTGGACTGGCCTTTGTACCATAGTCCTCTTTTACGACTCTGATAGACGCCTGTGCCTGTTTTCAGTGCCTCGGAGATGCTCTGCTTGCTGCTATAGACTAAGCCCAAAGCAATGCCGCGTTCATCAACCACGGTAGTGGTGTACAATCCAGTCTTGCGGTCTGGAGATGCTCCAGCCAAGATCAAATCTGTTACAGGTATGAGCTTGTCGTGACCTTCCTTGGCCGGGTCCATGGTCAAGGCGTTGGCAGACATGATATAAGAGCTGCCGGGATACCTGGAAAGCACATCTTCCTTGGATGTGTTCTCTTTGACTTTGACCCAGATGGTCTGGTCAGCGTGCGGAGGGTTGTTGTCGAGCTCTGCAAGCACGGCGTCGACATACTCACTGCCTCGATCACCTTCGAAAGCCCAGGGCGCCGTCTTCCAGTATGGGTTCTCTGCTAGCCAGCTCTTGAGTTTCTCCAGGTTCGTCATGGGAGGGTCGGGGGTGATGGTCAAGACGAGTCTTCCGGGCGCAAGTTGGTCTTCCGGGTAGCTGGCAAGCACCTTGAGCTGCTCGAAAGTAACAAAGACCCTCCTCGCGCCAGCATGCAGGATTTGGAACACCTCATCGAGGCTGGCTATACGTCGCACATCTGCATGGATCTCGAGCTTGCTGAAGTTCTGCCTCACGAAGCGCAGGGCGTCCTGGAGTGAGTCGTGATCAACATCAATAAGGCAGGAGCCAAGATAGGATACTTGGTCGAGTGTCAGGCCCGTCGCTGTGGCACCTGATGTCGAGATCGACAGGTCGACCGACGGTAGTAGTCCAAGCACCATCTTCCAGACTCACGCGGAGGCACTGATGTCGCTACAAAGGCAATAGCAATGAGCTCGAAATCACCATCAACGTGGCTCTGGATGGGTATGACTGATCAGCTGCGGCGTCGGCGTTGGGATGTTGACTCCCACTACGATAATTCATAATTTTGGGAGCCATCCTTATCGCCGTTCCTGCATTAGTGACGCCATTCTCGGCCTCTCTGCTCGCAACCAATCAGATACATCTGCCGTGTCCGGCTTCTACGGTACTCCGTAGGAGTAAATGTCGAGATGCCAGATGCCTAGCCAGGTAAGCAACGCGTGAACGTGTGTGATCACCTGCATTCGTGGACCGAGACGCCCTCTGCATACTCGATCTTCTGCAAGAATGCAAAGTACGAGTCAGTCATACATTTGTCGATTACTGTTGATGGACTTGTTGGCTGTCTCAGCGCTGGGACCAGGCGGCCCCGTCCTGAACAGTCATCATGCTGGGTCATAGAGCATGGACTGGCACCTTCGACACTACCTCCTAGTAACATCAGATAGCACGCTACGTGCATGTACCCAAGAAGTTCACCTAGCAGCACCCGAGACCCAATTCGCGCTGTCGGGTTTCTGCGATCAGAACATGTGCAGCATCCGAGTCTCTTGTTCTGGCGGGGCCGCGGCACTTCAGGGCGGAGCACTTCCGTACAGTAGGGGTAACGGACAGACGCCAGCAACGTATCGACCAACCCTAGCAACTTTCCATTCACTGCCAGAATTACTACGTTGTATGGTAACCATGTCTACCTCCACTTGGCAAGAAATTGCGGCTAAGAAGCAGGCGCAAAGAGACGCCCTCATTCCCCCCAGATGGAGAATCGATGTGTCCAAGTACCAGAGCAGGGCTAATCTCCTCAACGTGCCGGTGGAGTGTGGCGTTCTATCTGATAGACAAGTCGATATCACCTCCAACTATGATGCCGTCGACCTTCTCGCTCAAATGCGGAATGCTTCTTTTTCGGTCGAAGAGGTAGTGACCGCCTTCTGTGCGAGAGCTGCTATAGCTCAGCAACTGGTTGGTGGCCACCTTCTGTGCCTTCGAGCCTCTAGCTGACCGATCAAAGACGAACTGCTTGACAGAGATCTTCTTCGACGAGGCCATGGAGCGTGCCCGATCACTGGATCGCGAGAGGGCAGCCCACCCTGCCAAGCCATTCCCAAAGCTGTTTGGTCTCCCAATATCACTCAAAGATAGCTTCAACGTGCCTGGCGTCGATGCTACCATCGGCTTCATCTGCTTTGCAAACGACAAAAGCACCAAACACTCGGTCCTTTGTGACATGCTACTGGAGCAAGGAGCAGTCTTCTACTGCAAGACAAATATCCCGCAGACACTGATGACCGCTGACAGCGACAACAACGTCTTCGGACGCTGCTTAAACCCCCACAACACCTCTCTGACTGCAGGCGGATCAACCGGTGGGGAAGGCGCTCTGATCGCAATGAGAGGCAGTATCGTCGGCATTGGCACAGATATTGCCGGAAGCATTCGCATACCGGCTCATTGCAATGGCACCTATGGCTTCAAGCCCAGTGCAGGACTTGTGTCGCTGATGGGCCAACGAGCGCCTGGCCGTACCGGTCTTGTAGGTGTCGCTCCCGTTGCCGGACCATTGGCGACATCTGCGAGGGCAAATGCACTGATAATGCAAGTTGTCCTTGAGGCAGAGCTCTGGAGACGCGATTCAATGCTCAATCACTTCCACTGGCGGGGCATGACCTTGTCAGACCGTCCTTTGAAGGTTGGAATTGTGGAAGATGACGGCCAGACCACTCCCACACCACCGATACGAAGGACTATCCAAGAAGTCTCAGAGAAACTTAAGAATGCTGGCGTCGAGATTGTGCCATTGAAACTCACCAACGTCGAGCAGGATATGGGTTTGCTGTGGACCTCTTTCTCATTGGACGGTGCAAAGGTGAGCCTCTTTGCTATGCATCTCCGCCTCCTCGTGAAACTAATTCGTTCCAGGATTACATCGACTCAATGGACAGGTCCGGTGAACCGATGGTCAACTCCGTACGGAAGGCAGGTTTGGTTGCAATGCCCGAAAAGAACATCCATGAAGTACTCGATTTCACCGTTGCACGCATCGGGGCGCAGGAAAGGTACAGAGAAATGTGGTTGCGTCATGGCCTGGACGCTCTGATTATGCCTCCCGCACCATTCACGGCCCCGAAGATCGATATGTGGGGAGGTATAATTGCATACACGGGACTTTGGAATCTAATGGACTATCCTGCTGCCATCATTCCTGTGAGCAAGGTCGGTCCTAATGACAAAGCAGACGAAGCTGCAAAATATGGTGAAGAAGACGCCAAGGTTTATAGGCAATACACTGGACCCGGAGACTACGAGGATGCCCCAACTACTATTCAAGTTGTAGGCATGAAGCAGGAAGACGAATACCTTGCCTTGGTCGTGGAGAAGCTGGATGCCATCATTCAAGGTCGGTGATCGTTACGACACGAAAGAAAAGGTGAGATATGGTGAGGGCAATGCTTTTTTGCGTGGACTTTCTGTTTCGGATGTCTCATCGTCGATACGCTTCTCATGTCTAGCGGATTTAAGCTATGCTGCAGGACACTCGAGTTTGTCATTCGGTCTACAGTGGGTACATGATCTACCTGTCCAAGCCAATCACAACCACTTTCTGCGTTCAGCCTAAATTCATCCCTGCCCTACTACATGCTTGTAGATGCTTGTCAGCACTTCAAGATGCCGGTTCCAACGAAGGTTGCGGGGATACAGGGTCTCGTAGGCCTCACGGCGTTTAGCGAGAACGCCTCCTCAATCCGCCGGGGGCACTTACACAGGTCGACTGCACTCACGGCCATGCCTGTGACCGGCCAACTCACCCGGTGCCCGTGAACCAAAATCGCGCAAGGAGAGGCAGAAATTTGCGCTGACTGTGTCAAGACTGGCTATGACCCGCTGATCAGTTAGCCATGCTTGTCTGGACTCAGGCACACCACCTCTGCCAACAGGATTTAGCCTGAAAGCCCTCCTACCATCCGAGTACAGAAGACAAGCAATATAGCTCGATATAAGCAATAGCACATCCTGTGAAGTGTTCCACAGACGCATCACAATCGAACTGCGTTCGACCTGCTGCTTGTAGTAGGACACAGCCAAATTCTCACCATCGATCTTGACAACATGGCGCCGATGAAAGCGTCCCAGTTCAGCGATGCTGCCCTTCAACACCGCTTGCAGCTCGCCAGCAAGAAGTCAGGTCCAGCTCTGCTTATTGCCAACGCTCGAGTCTTCGCTATATCATGCTTCGCATGCATTGGCGGTCTACTCTATGGCTACAATCAGGGTGTCTTCTCGGGCATACTGACAATGACGACTTTCAACAACCACATGGGTGTGTATACCACCGACCAGACGAAGAAGGGCTGGTTGACTTCTATACTCGAGCTGGGGGCGTGGACAGGAACTCTTGTACGCTGAAATGGCCTTACACTTATCTGCCCCTGCTGACCACGACGCCAGTACGCCGGCTTCATGGCCGAGATCATCTCGCGGAAATATGCGATTATCGTCAATACTTGCATATTCATCATTGGAGTCATCGTTCAGGCCACTGCTATCTCAGCAGGTCCCAGCGCCATCCTTGGAGGCCGATTCATTGTCGGGTGAGTAGGTTTCTCACGTCGTCAACATCTTACTTGCTGACCGTGTTCTCAAAGCATGGCAGTCGGTTCTCTCTCCATGGTTGTCCCGATGTATGTCGCAGAATGTGCTCCGCCCGAGGTGCGAGGTCTGCTCATCGGTATGCAACAGTTCGCTATCGAGTTCGGTATCATGATATCTTTCTGGTAATCCACCGTCCCGCAGTAATACATCGCAGGTTGACTAATCTTTGTCCAGGATAGACTATGGAACCAACTTCTGGTACGAGTATCACCATCATCCCATGCACTGGTCCTAACAAGCGTACAGGGGTGGTACCGGCCAGACACAATCCGAGGCTGCTTGGCTCCTTCCAATTTGTCTTCAGCTCGCACCTGCCTTAGTTCTCCTCGTGGGCATGATCTTCATGCCTTTCACGCCTCGATGGCTAGTCCACCACAATCGCGAAGCGGACGCTAGAAAGACGCTGGCACTGCTACGGGGAATGCCGGAGGAACACGAGCTTGTTGAGCTGGAATTCCTTGAAATCAGAGCACAGTCTATGTTCGAGAAGCGCACCGTGGAACACAACTTTCCTCACCTCAAAGAACTGACTGCTTGGAACACAGTCAAGCTGCAGTTCGTGGCCATTGGTTCGCTCTTCAAAACGATGCCGATGTTCAAGCGCGTCATTGTCGCTACTGTTACCATGTTCTTCCAGCAGTGGACAGGTATGTCTTTGATTCCACTGTCATCAATAGGTCACTAATTGCGCGTCTAGGTATCAACGCTGTGCTCTACTATGCGCCACAAATTTTCGGGGCTCTGGGCTTGTCATCCAATACAACATCCCTCCTCGCTACTGGTGTTGTTGGCATTGTCATGCTGATAGCAACAATACCGGCAGTCCTCTACATCGATCGAATCGGACGCAGACCTGCCCTTGCTCTTGGTGCCCTCGCCATGGGCTTGTGCCACTTCATCATCGCCGTCATCTTCGCACGAAACGAGAACAAATGGGCAAACCAACAAGGAAGCGCCTGGGCTTGCATCGTCATGGTGTGGCTATTTGTATTTCACTTCGGCTGGTCTTGTCAGTATTCACTATCCTCGGTCAAAGTGCCATGCTAACATATGTAACAGGGGGTCCTTGCGCCTGGATCGTCGTAGCGGAAGTCTGGCCTCTATCTGCCCGTCCATATGGTATCGCGCTCGGTGCATCATCAAACTGGATGAACAATTTGTAAGTTGTCGTTGCTTCTTCACCTATCAGCAGGACCTCACTAACAGCACCCAGCATCGTCGGTCAAGTAACACCAGACATGATTACCGGAATCTCCTACGGCACTTTCCTTCTCTTCGGTTGCCTCATCACGCTCGGAGCAGCCTTCATCTGGTTCTACGTGCCGGAGACTAGCAAGCTTACGCTCGAAGAGATGGACACTGTTTTCGGTAGCAGCGGCGTCGCTCTTGCTGATCAAGAGAGAATGCAACGGATCAATGTCGAGATTGGGCTCGAGGACCGGATCATGGGGCTGACTGGCAGGAGCAGCAGTATTACCGCGAATGTTTCTGCCGAGAAAAATGTACTCCAGAGCACGAGAGATGAGAAGCACTAGGCTACTTCTCCGTGGCAGAAGGTTATGTGTTCGCGGAAAGGTTTGTGTAGGGAACGAAGGATGTTTCGACTAATGGTACTTCGCAATCTATATGTATCTAAGGCGCTCAAAGTTTAGGTACAAATATCTAGCGCCACTGGCACCGCGAAGCATGGTCTTGCTCTAGGCGATAGCTTCGCTGTACAGCTAGAAAACCTCCAGTAGTAGAGGCTACTTCGTAGCGCAAAGACAACCGCGAAGGACAGACCCTGCACCTAGCACGAGATACATGTTCTTCCGAAACAGCCTGGAATGCCATTGCCAGACCTGCGATCTATGGTCTAGTCTCAGGCGCCAGCCACAACAACCACCGCCCACCATCTTCCCCTCGCACGCTGTACAACCACTTCCCTACAAATCTATCTTGATACCCACCACAACAAGCTCAGCTCTTGAGCTTGACCCTCATCCTCATGCCATCGACCGGCACGCTAGTGACCTGGTTGATACTCCACACCCGCCACCCCTGGCTCTCACCAACCTTCACATCCTCCCGCCCAGTCCCACCATACACCACCTCGCCCGGCTCCGGTTTCGTGCCGTCAAGCCCGACCTTCGTCCACTCGAATCCGCGCGCCATGATCGCAAGCACGATCTTCGCTTCCATGTATGCCAGGTTCGAGCCGATGCATGTTCGCGGTCCGCGCTCGAAGGGCCTGTAGCTGCCCGTTGGCAGGGTCGAGACGTGGTAAGGGTGCGGTAGGGCAGTTTGAGCGGAACCCGCGTCTGGCTTTGTGGCGTTGCCGTTGGCATGTGGCGTTGGCGTCTTGTTCGTGTTGATGGCTTCTTCGACCTCGTCGACTGAGGCTTTGCCGCTGCGGTCGAGGAAGCGGGCCGGGTCGAACTCTGCGGCGTCGGGGCCCCAGGTGTTCGGGTTCCGGTGGATGATGAAGTGGCTGTTGTACAGCCTCATGCCGTCGACGCGGATCCGCCTTGCTTCGTGGCGCTCGCCTGTCTTGCTGTGTGTCCAGGCTGGCAGGTCGAGGAAGTGTGGCTGCTGCGCCTTGACGTGCGGGTAATCTGGATCGTAGGGTGCGAGGGGTATGAGTCTTGCGCTGCCGCCTGGTGGATTGAGCCGGAGCGCTTCCTTGATGAACGCGGTCGTGTATGGTAGTTTTGAGCCTAGCAGTTCGTCGACGTGGGCGTTCTCCCGGCTGAGGACGTCGAGGGCTGCGAATGGATCCGAGGACCCGAAGACGGCGTCGTGTTCTGCGCAGAGGTGTTCGCGGATCTGCCTGTGGTGTTCGGAGTATAATGGGGAGGACGGGTAGGACTTCGATAGCTCTAGTGCCATCCATTGGATGAGTGTTGCGGTTGTGTCTTGGCCTGCGAAGAGGAAGGTCTTGACTTGCGAGACTGTCGCATCGAGCACAGATGGGGTTGGGTCAAGACCTGTCAGTGCTAGACTCACGATCGACTTGGCCGAGGACACGGTGCTGGGCTTGGCTTCGGGGCTTGATTGCCCTTGCTTGATGGACGGCAGCTTTTTGATGATTTCGTTGTAGATTGCTTTGGTGTAAAGCCTGTCGTATATCCACTCCTTGACTTTTCTTTCGGGATGAATATAACCTGAGATATCGAAACCTTGGCCAGTCTTCTCTGTCAAGCTCGACATGGTTTTGATCGCGGTCAGAAACCCAAAGGTCGACTTTGGCCCTTTGCCTTCCTGTACAGTTTGAGCCTGAAAGTCCTTCTCAATGGCGAGCTGAGTGATAACGTCCGTTGTCAGATCAGAAGCAGGGTCTTTCAATTGGAACTTTTCGCCGCTTTGGGCGTAGCTCTTGAGTCTGTCGAGGAAGACTCCAGTCTTGGATACTACAAGGGGAATCAGAGTGTTGAGGTGCATAGGCGCGAAACCCTTGTTGAATCGTCGTCGTTGCACTTTCCATTCGTCCCCTTCGATAAGCACGAGAGAGTGGTGGCCCACCAATTGTGTTAATTGCTGAAGAGTGTTGGACTTTGGTATCGAGTACTTGTACTCTGGCGAAGGTTGGGTGATGGCTTCGGCCATGGTCGGATCTGCTATGATCAACATGGCTCGATCTACTGGAGCAAGATCTATCATATATGCTGGTGGCTGGCCAAGTTCGTCCCAGATTGCTCGCATAGCATTGTCAGGATGCGAGTTGATCGATGGCGACAGCTGCTCTCCCACGTTGACGAGATTGCCGGCCAGCCAATGCCGTGGCAGGTGCGGTATATCATTGTAGCGCTGACGGATACGGTAGGTAAAGATGATTCGTGTCACTGTTTTGTACACGATCGAAAGGACAATCAAAAGTACCGCTATCCGCAACAGTAGGTACAATGCTGTGGTGACCTCCGCGTTCTCCGCCATTATGCCCGCTATCGTGACGTTGTGTAACCTACTTGCCGAAGTTGAGCTTGGCGGCTTGTACCTTGAATGTCTTGGGAGATTTTGTAGACACTCCCATTATTACCTTGCCAGCAAGATGATCTGTTGGCGATTTATCGTGATGTTGCTCTGTCGTTGGACCAGCAATTAGGAAAAGGACATGGCACGTTGCAGAAAGCACAAAATCAGATCCATAATTCTCGGTTTGGAAGCGAGACCAGGGTGGTACCGCCAAACTGGCGTGTCACCACCCAACGGACATCATCATCATCATATCTCTCGTAAACTTGTCTGATCATGTCGTGGGCTAAGAGATGGGTCGGGCCCATAGCGTGGAGCCCGGCAAAGCGAACATCCGGACCCTCCTGAATGCCCGAAAGACCACCTGTGGTGCCGGTGGCTCGTCACGTACGGCTCGAACTCGGTCGACGGTACCTTCTCGAGCATTATGGCAAGAGTAACAGGATTCACTACGTGTCAAAACATAAACGCAGACTTGAAGAAGTGAAAAGTTTCAACCTGGAGGCAAAACACGAGGATAGAGTCATGAATGCGGAGAGACCCGAAAAGTCTACGTCCCAAGAACAGTCACGTTACATTTTTATTCGTACTAGTAATTTCTGCTTAGCCATCCATTATCCTTTTCAGCTCCCAGCTATTGTAGCACCCAAGCCCCTGCTTATCTCGACGCTGATGCTTAATCAACGTTGATCTTGATATACTCGCCCTCGCCACTGGCATCAGAGAACTTCTCCCAGTCATCCTCATCGTGGTCAGCTTCAGCTGTGTATGCTGGAAGAGATTCCTGATGGGTACTAGCATTGGCGTATCTTCCCTGCTCAGTGTCTCGATGCTTGGTTTCTGTTTCACGTGGCTTGGACGGAACCGCTTGCTTCTCTTTGGGTTCTGGTTGAGTTTCATCCTCCTTCATGTCAACCAGACTGATCTCTTCCCTCTTGGGCGTCTCTGCGACCTCGCTTTGGGCAGCGCTTGCCTGCTCCTCCGCATCAAACAAGACTGGTTTCTCGGAATACTCATCGTCGTAGTCAGGTTGTCCTTCTGAATCAGCGGTGATTGGCACTTCACGCTTCTCGTGAACCTTCTCGACCTTAGGAATCTTGACGACAAGGACTCCATCCGTCATCTTCGCGCTGATGCCAGCGACGTCAATGTTGGCAGGGTCACGCTTGGTGCCAAGTCGGATGGCCTTCTCGAAGACCCCCGTTTCCCGCTTTCTTCCATCGACCACCAGGTCTTTGAGCATTTGCTCATCGACGTCTGGTCGATGCACAACACCTGTGACACGTAGAACGCTGTTCTCACCGTCGTAGTCAACACCAAGGTCCGACTTCTTCGCACCTGGCAACGAGAGATGTATCGTGTAGAGACCTTTGTTCTCGAAGATGTCGGCTCGCGGTTCGAAGTTGACCTCCTGATTGGTTCGACCAGCAGTGAAGCGGTCAGCCGACAGACCTAGGCCTTCAGCTGCTGTGGACAAGTCAACACCAAGTGTGCCACCGAGCTTGTTGAGAAATTCTCCAAGGTTGAACTCGGGTCGAGGACCATGTGATGGAGATGGTCGGTGGTGCGGACCGCGGGGTCCTCGAGCATGCGGAGGTGGGCCGTGATGATGGTGATGTGGTGGGCCTGGTGGACCGTGATGTTCGGCAGCTCCATGTGGCGGTGGGCCGTGAGGCTGGTGGTGATGTGGTGGTGGTCCTCGTCCGTGATGGTCAGGGCCCTCAGGCGGCGAAACATCATGAGGGGCCCAAGGTGGTCGAGCGAAGAACGGATGTCCAAACATGAATGGTGGGGGGCCACCCCAGCCGCCACGACCTCTTCGGCCACGGCAACCATGGCCACGACGATCATGACGGCTCTCGTTCTCATCGCCGTCAGGAGCACCAGCAAATCGGCCACGACCACGGAATGGTACCTCCCTTACCTCTCGCTTTGCATCAGTTGTCGGAGGTTCGGCTCCATTGTCGAATGCATTGGCGAAGCGGCCGCGACCACGATGAGGTATATGCTGTGGCTCAGAGGTCTTACTCTCAGGCTTGATGGTGGAGGGATCGACCTCAGGGGGATCCTCAACAGTCGCTTGCTTGCCTCGAGCTTTCTCGCTCATTTCACGTCGTGCTGTAGAATCTGGAGAAGCCGTGGCTGGTGAGGTTCGGGGCGGAGAAGAAGGTGGAGCACGGTGACGCTGTGGCGGTGGCGGGCCAGCGAAGAATGGATGATCCTCGAGACCAGCCACAAAGTCCCAGAAGGGGTTTGGGGGAGGGTTGAGATAATACACAGGCGGCATGTTGATAGCTTGTTTCGATGGAGTGTAGTGTTTGAAGGTCGAAGAGGCTTACTACGACCAAGCCACAAGCGATGATCTTATACAAACGATGCTGAACAGGCAGTCATATTTCGTGGGCATGTGATTGGCAGGTTACTTGCCTGCAGACGAATCACGGCTTACGAAGCCTGCTCGAACATGCCAGAAGGGTCTTTGCGCCACAGCACTTTGTGGTGTGTAGTTGAGGGCTGTGCGTATGGACATGCGTGGCTCATTATGCCCCGATTCATGCTATACCGCAGTCTGGATCGCGACAGGCTCTTGTCCTTACACGTGTGTGGAGGTAACGGTGCAGGAGATTGGGCAGAGGAATAAAGAAATGGGTAGTGTCATCAGCGATGTGCCTTCGAAGTCCAGGTTCCCTCAAGTTGGAGCCGTTGTTGCGCGTACTGTATAGTGCGTCATTGGGGGGCGATTTGCTGCCTGAATATCGCCATATCCAAGGCATGCGTCCCTGTCTACATCTTGATTGGTGTTCATTGCGCTGATGAAAGTCGGCCAAGTTCAAGTCTTGAAGTACAATGCTTGATATGTATGAGGTCGAGCACCTACGACGCGAGGCGACTGGACCATTCTTTTCTAGAGGCTCGACCAAGGCTCGCAATCTGCGATGCCTGGAGTGGTCCAGGGCATCAGATTCTACAAAGCATGAATGTCGAAGCCTGCTACGAACTTGGGGTAGATCTGCCTGGACATCGTTGCAGGGATTGCGGCATATCGTGAGTCATTAGAAGCACCGAATCGGTTGATGTTGACGCGCCAGCCTGCCTCAAGGTCATCGATGGACGAGTAGTTGTGCATGGCGTACGAGCCAGGAAGCCATGCACCACCTGATAGAACAGCGTAGTTTGTGAGACTCTGAGAAATCCCGCCAGTCTTCTGCTGAACTACAGCGGAGAGATTGTGGTCAAATGCTCGAGCCATGCCAATGCCGGTCAAAGATGATTGGCGACAGAGAGCTGCATCTTTCGTTTCGCCCTACTCCTCGGGTACAAAAGTCATCGGTACTGGTAGCCTTTTACCACCTTGAGCAGAAAAGCTAGCACTTGTTGTTAGTACTAAAGACCCTGTCACGAAGCAGTAATAAATCTATGGAAGCGAATTCGTTACAGGACAAAATATTGCTTACTGTACGTACGTGCCCCGCGCTACCCACCACAGGTTTGGGTTTGTGATGTTGACGCTACAACAGCAAAAGGACTGCATTTGACGAGCTCTGGGTGGACAAGCTCTACGTCCCAAACCTAGACCGCTGCCGGGATTTACCATTTGTCTTCTGGCGGTCTCGAAAGCAGCGTCATGTCCCAATCCACCCTTCCCACTAGAGTCCTTGCTGGGGTAACTGTCCCGGACACCGCCCTAATCACATCGGCCCTCTCCTTTGCGCACGAGAACTCCCCCAATGCTACCTACAACCATATCGTCCGCTCATTCCTCCTCGGTTTCCTCATCTCTGATAAGATACCTACCCTAGCCGAGCGGGATCATGAGGCGCACGCTGTCGCCGCTATCCTCCACGACCTCGGCTTCCCCGTCGGTCACCCCCCACACTCACAAATCATTTCCAACGACAAACGATTCGAGGTCGATGGTGCGAATGCCGCTCGATCATTCTTAAACAGAGAAGGAAAGGCAGAGGACTGGGACAAGCATCGCACCCAACTGGTCTGGGACGCGATAGCCCTCCATACGATTGGGTCGGTAGTGTTTGAGAAAGAACCCGAATGCCAAGCCACCTCGTACGGCATCTGGGCCGATTTTCAAGGCCCAGATCGCGTTCCCAACAACCTCTTGACACATGAAGA
This sequence comes from Knufia petricola, assembly GCA_002319055.1. Classification (NCBI taxonomy): domain Eukaryota; kingdom Fungi; phylum Ascomycota; class Eurotiomycetes; order Chaetothyriales; family Trichomeriaceae; genus Knufia; species Knufia petricola. The sequence goes on along the minus strand of NMUC01000027.1, from coordinate 269,444 downwards.
GTATGAAAAGATATGTGCAGAATACCCGAGGCTGGGACTGATGAAGACGCTGAAGGAGAACATGTGTCACCTTTGCGTCACGAAACCTGAGACGACGTATGACAACACAGTGGGCGAGTGGGGCGATCGGTACGTGGATGAATACAGTAGGAAGGGGAAGTTGACGCAGGATTTGTTGGAGACTTGTGATCTGGACGAGAAGTACCCGTGATTTTATCCCAGCGGCAACATACGCCATGGCCAGGCTGAACTGGAATGCAGTATGCACCCTGATACAGTGATGCAACTCCATGCTAACATGTGTGCCCCTAAATGCTAAGAGTCCTCGGCAAGTATGACTTCTACCGCCTATGACACGTTGCACAAAAGGGGGCGTTCTTCTTCGAAAACTCAATCAAGGCTTGCACTATGCAACACTTGCGGCGCTCTAAGATGGCACACGCTACCAAACACGAAAGCTGCCGCCCCGTTCTTCTGGGGCAGCTAGTCTGCAATGCCCGTCTTCTGAGGGATAAACTTCACCTCGCGAAACTGCTCTTGGTCCAACGTGGATAGTATAGGATCGACACGGAAGGAGACCGGGTCTGTTGGATTTCTTCGTAAGCTGTAGGTCCATTGGTTGATGAAGGCGATATGTTTCCGCGATAGCGAAGACGAGCCTACGTAGTCAGCGTGCTGAGACTCCTCCTCACTATGGTAACGTCGCTCGAGGTCTTCCCGACACCTTATAACTTTGTCCTCAAGCGATAAGTCCTGTTGTCGCCAGTCGTGTTTAGCACCCAGTACCTGCCGCTGCGCCAAGGTCGGCTCAATTAGACCACCAAGATCTTGGTAGACATCAAATCTCACAATCAGCTCGTTAGTAGAGACCTGATCCATCCTCAACCTTACATCTGTGGCACAGGTTTGACATTTGAAAAGAGTTGGACATTGCCAATGTCCACTTGTAACCACTTGAGTCGTCAACGCTAGCTTCACCATCGTAGTCTCGCGTCGTTTCTGGACATGTTCAGTGGCAGCACCAAGCAGGGCTTGGAGTCCCGTCTCGGAATGCACGCAGATTGCTTCGTCGAAGTGTTCGAGCCCGAGGTCCGCCCAAGTTCGGCGATCGATTCTCACAGTGTAGTGGTGAATTCTCCAAACCATTAGCGAGCCCTTGACAATCTTTGGCCTCATTTCGTTGGCCCTCTTCGACAAGCTCTGCTTACAGACATGGTCAACCACTCTTTTTGGAATGCCAAATTCACGACCAAGGAGTTCCTGACGTAACATCAAGCGACGTTCTGGTTCAAAGATACCGTAGAAAGATGACCTGCAGCCTTTGTTACATATGACGAGCGAGCCAGTCAATAGTCGGTTGTTGCTTGTGCAGAGCGGACATTGGTAGTGCTTCGTCTTGGCTTTGCGCCAAGAGTAAAGTCTCTCATGCACTGGGCAGGATAGATGATTTGGAAGATCCCTCTCGATGAGCCGCAACAAGTGTGCTTCTCGTCCTTGGTGTTTATGCGAAGGCTTGTGGAGTTTGAAGAACAGATCATAAGTGGCTTTACATGTCAGGCTGAAGGCGACGGCATTTTCGTATGGTAAAAAGGCTTCGATGGCAATAAGAATCTCCACGGGCAGGTCAAGTAATGGACTGGGAAGAACTACACTTGGCGCTTGTGGCTTCTTCTTGACAGACGGAAATGACAGGAGACGTGATAGACGACGCATTGTAACGTGGCTGTTGATTTGGGAGAAGTGGTCAGGTTGGGGCGAGGTCGCTCACGCGTCACCATACTTCAATGACGCCAAGACCTTACTATAACAACCTTGGATTGCAATACCTCCCGCATTTGCCTCCGATGTTATTGATACACTGTGAGCTGCAACATCACACTCCAATGCCGAGTCTGCCTCGCTTTCATGACCCTGTCACCCAGGTCCTCTTCACCTGGTGCCTGACGCTACTCTCGGATACGCGACACGCGTACCCTAGTCGCGCTACAAGGTGCGGTTAGGCGACCCTGGTAAGAACTGCGGGTCACGGTGACTGTGGACGCGCTATGGATTACCACGCTCATCTTGATTGAGTCGATCTACTATCTTCTAGATCATGGAGATGTTTCGATGGAATTGACTCACGTGGGTTATTGGGCATTGGCCATTATGAAGCTCGGCTTTTAATGAGGAAAAGAATCGGCCTCGTACTTGACTTGTATAGTCAGATTGTTTCTCTCGAGTGTTCCAATACGAGGTTACGTGTTCAGGGCGCAGAATACGGGTTGGCGCGACGAATGCTGTGCTCAGGCGTCAGTCCATACATGCTGCAAACAACGTCCGGCCTCAAAGTTCTATCATCTTCCGGAGTTGTTAAGTCGATGAGCATGTCACAAATGACCTTGCGCAGGTCCTTACCTGGTGACACCACTCCCGATTGCATTCCAGCGAGCTTTTATGTGCTAAAAACGAAACCATGCATTTACGTTGACCTACTTGCCGTTACTCTCTAATCAGCCAAGTTACTCTCTGATCAACCAACCCTCATGCATTACCATTGTCACAATCTCAAACTTTGATCCGAGCTTGTTGCCTTCAACTGTCAAGTTTTTCACACTCTCGTCCTGCAAGTGCTTCATACAAGCCTCCTTACTGGCATACACTTCAACAGCACAAATGAACCCACCTGCGCTTGCTTCTGCGCCGCTGGCTCTCGACTCCGGCTTCGGCTCCAGGGGGCGCGCGTCGGCGTAAAAGATCGTGTCTGGCTCATTCTCAGCCGCATATTCCACGACAGCGGCACCATAGGGCTCGAGTTTGTCGATATCCTCCTTGTCAGGATCCGTGATAGTTGCGAAGAGGATGTAAGGATGTTCGATGCGAGTTCTCAGATCGTAGGCCGTCGTTTTCATAGCGTTTGAGGGGAGACGATCATCACGCGAGAGGAGAGCAGGGGTCCAGGCGACAGTGTAGATCTTTGTATCTGGGGTGATGAGTGGGTCAGACTTGTCTTGGAGTGCAGCGACAAAGCTAGTGACTGGCTCAAGCGACATGTGGGCGTCGTAAGCGGGTTTATCGAGGTACCTAAGTGGCAATAGTGGTCAGCATGGACGCTGGTTTGGTTCTTTGTAAAGAACTGGAAGCTGCTTCGTTGCCATCGACCATCTCGGTGCCACGGCGACTATGTGGGGAACACGAAAGTAGATGCTGCCGCGATAGGCTGGTTCTAGCTATCGAACACCTCAAACGAGTGTTGTTCCTTCGGCAAGCAGACACTTGTAGCAACGGCGATCAGTGTAGTAGCGAGACAGAAGAGTGCTGGCCGTGCGGTTTCTTGCCACAATGACCACAGTGACAATACACGAGGCATCTCGAGCAAGTCATGCCACAGAGATGAGAAGGTGTCTTACTCCTCGATCAGGTATACGGTTGTCTCATCCTTAGCATCGTCAGGCAAACAGCTTGCATATTTAAGGACACCTGGTTCGTTGATCCTAGAGTATTCTGCTATTGTGTGGCAGAGGTCGAGTATCTAGAGCAGCAAAGCTGTCAATGGCCTGCTTCACAATGTGCAATTACATGTGACCAAGCTCAGCAACCGAACTCACCTGGTCTCGAGCTCCTTTGTTCGTTGCTACCAGCTGAGCGATGATGACAACGCTTGAATTTGCCATCCTAGTGTATAGAGTCTGGCCGAGCTACTTTTTGAGGATGAAGAGAATGAAACCGTGGTGAAGAAGGTATCTTAAGTCCTCGGACTGCCCGCTGTCAGCTTTGGAGTCCTGATTAGCCGCCTTCAAGGCAGCCATCCGGGTGGGGATTTGGCTTGCTCTGATTTGCCGAGGCCTGCCCCACGAGTACCTAGCGAACTCGCGTACTTTTGACTCGATAGGGCCTTTCGCAACCTGCCATGTCTCGCCATGGTCTTGAACAATTTGTTGCGCCTGTGGTAGTGTAGGAAGCAAGCATGGTCAAAAATTTCCAGTTGTCGCCAGGATATGATATTGGACTTCACATGCAGCCAATACAAACAGAGGCCGTCAACAAGCACAGCACGGCCAGGAACAAGTTCGCGCGAGAACGGGAAACTTCGGTCGTCAGACGTGACTACGTCTCGCGAGGGTCAAATGGGATAGCTGCAAGGCGTAGATAGAATGCTATCCCACTAATGTACTATGAGGTCCCGCACAGGCCAGTCAGCGAGAGGTCGATGAGCAATTTTCTATGCTAAGGCGTGTTGTGCGTGAGAACCATTGGCGACGCGACTTGGGAAAACGTACAGCTCGTCACCGTATACCATGGGAAATTTGCTGTCGCATCCGGAGGTATGGCGACGATACCACCTTGCTCGCGTTACGTACGACTGGCCGAACGATAAGACTCGTGTCGCCTAACGTGCTCTTCTTCTTGTTCTGGCATGCGCTTGATCCATCGCTAAAAGTGATCATTACAGGATATGGTAATGCATGTGGTTGAGCTTTTGTGGTCGTTGGCGTCTCGAGAGCAGCTGGACCGTTCGTGGTGATGGCTGGTGGTCTTTCACAGGTCACAGGAGAGCAGCTGGTGACCAAGCTTGCGAGTCAACATCTGTCAGTAGCAATTGTTTTGGGTTGGGTTTGGACCAAAATGCAAGGCGCCTATTATCGTGCATGCTTCAATCACCCACAATGGGGACTCGATGGCGAGAAGTGTCGACGTCGACGTCTACCGTAGGTGCTGCTCCTAATCGGTGAAGTAGAAGCAATACCAGTTGAGAATGCTAACTTGTTGCTGCATTCCTGCTTCTGTATACTAGTTTCTCGTTAGCATTGAGACCGAGGGAACCAGTCTAGTATGCCTATGCGGAAAGGTAATTAGGGATGCAGATTTGCTAGATTGTGGGTATAAATGGAATGAAGCGCAGTCCCATTTTGAATTCCTCCCCTTGCTGTTCAACTGTACCAAAGTAAATTCCAGTATGGCAGCATTATGATTGTTGATTCATGCAAATCTGACACAGACGGTGTACGTGAAGCGACGAGCTAGGTTAAGCGCAGGCGTCTCAGGTACGCACCTCTTGCGCCGCGGAGCACGAAGTTGAGGTCCCGACGTGTATCGTGCAGACACGTTCCAACCTGGCCTGCATCATTGCCTTGGCGAACATCGCACCAAGTGCCGATTATCCTTGTTGAGGCTGAAGTATCCAGTTGCTTCAGGAAGTCATTCTCGCGCCGGTCGTCTCAAGGTTTGCATGATACTTCTCAACCGTGTCGGAGTGTCACAGACATACACATATGGATTGGCAGTTTTGCACCAAGTACTTGGTGGATAGTAGTGTTGGATCTCAGTCCAAAGGCAAAAGTGGTAGAGGTGCTCGATGCGGCCGGCCATACTTGCGGTAAGTCAGTGTGCGACCACGAATGACAGCATCACGCATGGGTGGTCCAATGGCGGTGTAGACGGCACACCTACGACAGCGACAGCGAGGTTGACAGGTCCGCGGTTTGCTAAACTATTTCTTTTCAAGCATGTCATACGCATGTGATTGGCCGTCTGCTGTTTGACCTGTCCGAATGAAGGATTGGTCGAGAGGCGGTTTGACCCGGTCAGGGATACGGTCCCGGCTCAAGGTGCTGGGAAGAAGCAGGGAAGACGCATGGGCAACGTCATAGCAAATGATATTTGGAGCTTTAGCGAGCGGGCGAAAATGCACGGGCTCTTCGGTGCAATTCTTCTCAACTTGGCATCTCCCAGTCGTACCTTAAAGCAAATCTTGCCTCCCACAACAATTACATCAGATCTCGAAAGTAGTGCTTGGTTAGCCAAGAAAGAGGTATTGTTTGGATGGGTCGGAAGACATGTTCGATACGAGCCAGAGAGTGGTATCGTTCAGGGTCACGAACATGAAAAGGTCGAGAAGGGTTTCTTGTCACCTGGGCTACGTTCCTCCCCGCAAGGAGGTGCATGACAAAACACGTTGTTGACGCACGTTCCATACTTGATATCTAAGCGATGCATGACCGTACAAGTAGCAGACGGATAAAGCGGTAGTTCAGATCTGGCAGCTGAGCACTACGCCTCTCCTGCATAAGCGTAAGCTTCAATCAAAGCCGGAAGATGACGCTTGTTGTTGTGCCGGCGGATATGAATCTCCTGCCACGTCTGCCTCGCTCAGTTTCGATCTCGGTTGTCCAAGGTTTGAGGTGAACTCTGATCCCATGTTGGCAAACAAGTACCTGATGTCGCTACAGACGCTTGAGCGTTCAGTGGTAGCTGTAAGGTTGTAACACAAGCAACAGCGGGCATGACGAGGGACTGCTCACCTACTGTAACAGCGTCCAAGAAGGATTGTGGATCCTCGCACATGCTGCACTCTTGCCTCACATAGAAGTCATAGAGCACTCCATTCGGGCGGGAGCCTCGCCACTAATGCTTAATCAAGGCGGATAGTAGGAAGATGCTTTTCTGATAGCAATTTACGCACGTAGAGGGTAGCGGATCGTCACAATCTAGGGAAATGATGGGCTGTACATCAAAAGATCACCACGAGTGGGTTGCCCGCTGTCTTGTTTGTCCACTCTCTGCCCGTTCTGTATTGGCCGGTAGTATTCATTTATTCTTGCAAAACGTACCAGGCAGTCTGCTGACCCTCCATCCTGTTTTTGTTACTCTCCACTTTTACCCTTACGCATTGACTTTACCCTGCTATGTCGCCGAGGCCGACTCTCCCTACAGCTCCCCAGGTGACAGTAGCAACGCTAGGCGCATCGAGTGCCTAACAACCTCGACTCTTTTGGCTTCAGTGTTGACAGGTCTGGTCTCTTGCAATTCAGCTACATGATCCATATCGCTGCTCCCATCTTCGACGCCTGGTGCGGACTTGCATCCGAATAACAAGGCCCCTGCTAGACTTGTTGTGTCTCACGCGAGCTTGGGTCTCATGTTACATTCTTGGACGTACAGCAGCAACCACGGCTAAGCAACCTCGAGGCTTGCTCAGTAGACTATGTCTGATTCGATATCCCCCACCACCGTGTCTGTCCACCCAGAGCCTACCGACTGTAGCTCGACCAAACCACAACAACACACTGCGCAGGACTCACCGTATCTCTCGCGTGCATCATCTTCAGCGTCGGGCTCGGAGTCAGAGCCGAATCCTTTCTCCGCAGCCGCGCCAGCGACGAGGAAAAGCCGTATGGATCGGCCAAGAATGGGGGACAGACAAAGATCATCATCAATAATAATACCTAAGGGACGAGACACATATCAGAGAGAGAAACCAGAATATCCTCCTGACGATGCACGAGCTATGAGTCCGCGAAGAAATAGCGAAGACCTGGAAAGGCTAGAGCTCGGTGTACGGAAGAGCCTACAAGAGTATGCGACCGGTTGATTCCTTCAAATCCGATCATATCACTAATTTCTGCCAGTCAAGCACATACTTTGCAATCGTCATTACAGGCGCTGGCGACGCGCATAGACGAAGTTCGCCAGGACCACGACAGGCTGGAGAACGAGAATCGGTTGCTGCAAGAGTACATCGGCGGCCTAACGAGATCCATGTCGAAAGAAAACCTTGGGCGTAGTTCGAGTACACGAAAAGGCAAGAAATGAATGATCATTGACGCCAATTCCCATGGTCTTCGACTGGAATGGGCTGGGCGACCCTCATCGCTGTGATGGTTACGCTTCGTCTCCATCGAGGGTGACCGTTGTCGGACGCCCTGCACAAAAGTTACGAACTGCCTTCGACGCCTGGTGCACCACCCTTAGCCAAGCATTTCAAACGTCATCTACCACGAGTCTACGACAAATCATTGAGCGTCTGCAGCAGCAGCTCCATTATCATCAAACACGTACAAACCATTAATGAAGGATCCAGGGTCGGTGTTCAGGCGCCTGTCATTTACCACTCTTCGGACACATATGGGTAATGCCGAAGCGTTCTTACGATCCGTCGTCCACAATCAGTCGTCTACGATCAGATAGAGCGCATCACACTTATGCCTTCACGAATACGGATATAGAGAACGCGGGAGTAGTAAAGGCCATCAGTGCCGGGGCAAGTTCATCGTCGACCCAAGTCGCTGTCGTTCACATTTCGTGCTTAGCACTATTATACCCCGCCAGTGCTGAGATCATTACAAGCAGGATATTTTACACTGTTTGATTATAATCATTGTAACCTTGAACTCACTCTAGGAGTTGGCTATGGTTTTATCTTACTTCTAGAAAGCCAACTGATCATCGGAGCGCTTCTTACCACTTCAGCATCACACGGTTGTGAGACTACAAAGTAAAATCCTATCCTACAGTAGACCACTGCTTACTAACTCCCAGTATGGACGTGCCACAATACCGGAATCATGTGTGTCCTTCACAGCCTTTTTGAAGGCATTTTTAGATTAAGCTTAGCTCAAGGTCTAAATCAATGTGGCAAGAGTTGAGTTCAGGCAAGCAGGCGTCATTAGCTGAACGCTAACTGAATCTACAGATTCTAATCTCCCTTGGAAGATACGTTTCGCGTAATTAAAATTGCACGAGATTGATTATGCTTAAAAGCAAAACCAAAGCGTATGATGTATAGTTTGCAAGCATGTGTGACATGACGGCAACGTGATGTTGTACTATGCCCTCAAGATATCTTGGGTTACATCCTCTTCGAAAGGCTCTCGGGGTATTTTCATCGTGCTAGATCTGTGAGCACAGGCAACTGGTCGCACTTTTTACTTCACGCCCAATTACGTGATTGTCCTTGCCTTACACATAGCCACATCTCATACTGTGATGCTTGTCTACCTATCCCCATGCGAGCTCGCTGCTAATCAAAATTGACAGGCCAGTGTCTATCTCCGCGCAGCCCAGCATGCAGGGCTTCACCGCGGCTTGGGTCTTGTGTTGTACCGCAGCGGGTCAGAAGCCCTTCTCTTTACCTGTTATGGAAGGCGCAGTGCAAAGTGGCATGCATGATTTGTGTCACATCGGAACCATTGCCAGCCAGTACAACGATAGTCTACATCTCATGTACACATTCTGGCACCAGCATGACCAAATCGCTTAACATCGACAATTGCAATACTCGAAATGCCCGCTCCTTCCCCATAGCCTGAGTGCAACTGCTGAACTCATAGACTAGCTAAGCTCCTTTGTGACGTGTGGCAGTTATGTGACATAGTAAGTGCTCCACAGTACTAATACCAGACGTTGAATCCACTCTGTATAGTGACCGGCAGCGCCGGTCACTAATGGCGTGTTTACCAAAGACATCATGACCCTAATGGAGAACGGCAATAGGGAGGTACAGAAAGGTGCGAGTATTGCCATGCTTACACAGCCGTGACGAGAAACCTGCTTGTATGCAAAGGCAACCGCAACAGATTGAAACCACCTCCGAGGCATCCTGGGATTGAGCAGCGGTGGTCCAGTGGCAATACCAATTTCTCAAGGCAAGGCTTCTCTCCTGAGCTCTCAGCTGGTACATGGTCTCAAAACTGCTGAGCTCACGATCTCCGTTCAGACGAAATTAATCTCATGCCTTCCAAGCATCGACCAGGCATAATCTATCCTTCAGCATTCATTACAGGCCATGTGTTTCATGCCACTGTCGTCTCAAGTCATAGATTACATCAAGATACTGCATGTTTGAGTTGTCCCCAAAATGTCGATAGACAGAAGGGGCTCCTGTTTGCAATGTGGCAGAAGGTGTTGTACCCAGCTGCATCAGTCAGAAAAGGATCAGAGAAACACTCAAGTCCGAAAGCGACCAGGGCGGGGTTACGCCGACTTCGAGCTCGATGAACGCAGCTGTGGATGTGAGTGCATGGTATGAATGATGTCGAGCCGTATACAGAACAGGATTTCGTGGTAATATGGGCAGTTTCTTGGCTGAGTAATCACAAACACGCCCCTGACTCTTCATAGGGGTTGAATGAACAGCCTCAGGAGTGCCTAGAGCACGTAGGCGTTGCGATCGAACCAGTCCGACAGGGCTGGCACTGAGTCGCTTGTTCTAGTGGCTTACCCTTGCCAGCTCAGGACTACCTTTTGGCGCAGGAAAGGGTAGCTATGCGCGCCAATCGTCAATGATTTCCGAGTGCTGTATACAATTTGATGCACGGTACATCTTTCATGTTTTGGTCTCAGCAGCTGTACTGTGGAGACGCGTGGCTAGGAACGAGGTAACAATTTGCGACGGCGCGCAAGTCGCGCCGTCGCGTCTCGCAAATTGTCAGCGACCAGCAAAGTGCAAAGATTTCGTTCATGCATTGAAGGGTCTAGAGCGCCCTGCAGTTACCGGCGAATCTGAACAGCCTTCGCGAAAGCATTAGGAGCTTGGAAGCGTGTTGTCGTGCTACGATCAAGGGAAGTCCAATCCGGGCGCAGATGTCTTATAGTCCCGTGCTGTTGTTATCCTCATAGCCGCTTCGACGCGCCAGAGTATACTTATCACGCAGCAAATCTTCAACGTGAGATCCGGATACTGCTGAGCTGGTCCCTACACGTAGCTTGTTCTTGTCATCGCGGTTATCTTGCCAACAAAAGCCATACAGACATGCGTTAGGGTGGAATTTGGTCTTGGCTGCGACTCGGATGATTCTACGCGCAAGAGGCGGAGGCCGCGTCGCGGATTCTCAGATGGCGGGTGGTGATCGGGTGACAGTGCTCCACAACCGCGATGTGGCGACGACCTTGGGGAGTGTTGAAGAGCCCAGGGTAATAATCACCTTCCTTGTTCCAGCAAGCAAGCACGTTCGAGTTCTGCGTCCGCTCATCGACTGTCACCAGTATTCAATACCGTGTTCTTCATTGACCTTACCATAAATTTGATTTAAAATGGTGAGTATAGTTTCAAGGGATATCTGCGACCGGAGAAGTCAGCTTCTTATGGTTTGCGCGGTCGTGATCGCTCACCCGTTGTCGCGTTCCTCACGTCTCACGCTATTCACGCCCGTGGATGAGTCGCGATATAGCTCACAACATTCATGCAGCTCAAGAGGCCATTGTCGATTCCGTTGGCTTTCGTGCTCTGCCTTTATTCACCGGTAGGCTTTCATGCGTTCCCACTTGAAAACACAAGCCTCTCGATTTCTGGTAAAGACGAACTCTAGAAATTCCCCGATCCCGCCCACACTCTTTTCGAGCCTTCACCTTTCAGGCAACAAAGTTACTGCCCATCTGCGATCTCGAATACCACACCTCATCGAGCTGACGACGACAATCTCGATGGAGTGATTGTGTTCTTCTGACTCCTTCTTTCTTTTGCATGTTAACACTCTCCACTCCGGATTGGTGTTTTCGGTTCTGTACCTGGAATTTGTTGTACTCCGGCATCCTACCGATTGAAAGCTTACGCACGATATCCACAACCATACAGCACAGCAATGCAAAACGAACGTCATGTCTACTCCAGCATTTGCCAGATTCTGGCAAACAGATCTTACTCGAGAAGGATTCCTCGAGTATGTGACGCAGGATGATCTATGCTCACTGCGGCTCGCATCGAGGGAGCTAGCGGAAGACGTCGCAACCATATTGTTCAAGACGCTCAGAGTCAACTTCGACATTGGCACCTTTTCGCGTCGGAGTCGTATGCTCGGCTTAGACCGTATTGGCCACCACGTCAAGCATTTTCAGTTCATCCTGCCTCACTCAGATGCTACATTTCTACCACCACTCATCGATCCAGAGACACTCGACGAGATCAGTTTCCAGTACGAGCCTGAAAATGTCCATGCTTCACGACGTTTGTCTTCCTCCTCATCAGAATCACCATCGTCATGCAAATATGGATCGTGGGAAATGAACGATCTTCTAGTACGACAGTACCCACCACTATTCCACGCAGCCACGAACGTCACATCTTTCGTGAAAGCCTTGAACGCTATGCCATGTTTACGACAACTTACGATTTCATGCCCTGACTTGCCAGCTGGTCACCGATACAGACGAAGTGCAGTCGACTATGCGCTAATCTCTTTGCGACTTGCCATTGAGGCTATCAACCCGCCCTCCTTGGACACATTCTCGCTCGATCCGATCTATCCTGGAGCTATCTTTTACCTGCGACCTCAGAATGGGATTGGCACATCTCCAGCATCCACACGTGTTTGGCACCGTATCAAGAACGTCAATGTCAAGATGCAGAAGTTCGCAGAGACCCAAGACGATACTACAGACCACCTCAAGATCCTCCATACCTACCTCCAAACCTTCCGGTGTATAGAGCAGCTATCCTTTACCTGGCTTGGCGAGTCGGGGCCCTGTCCCGTTTCTCTCGACGCAGAACCCTGCATATCACGACCTTCATCACTGGACTGCTCCACATCCTGTCCGCTCACGGCTGCCCTCCCAGCATGCCGACCAATCAAGTTTCGCAAGCTGCGGTCCTTGAAGCTCGAAAACGCGACGCTGGATGCAAGCCAAGCGAGCAGATTCATAACCACGCATCGCAGATGCGTCCGGCACATTGACTTTGCATCTTGCACGCTGCGTTCAGGTACGTGGGATGACGCACTGGCGCCGCTCGAGCAGATGGCAGCCAACGATGACTGGCGTGGCGAGTCGTCTTCGTCGGCGACACCAAGCCAGTGGCCGGAAGTCATGGACGTGCCAATCGTGTATAACCCTGTCGAGGAGGCTAGTAACCCGATGGAATGCGTTCAGGAGTTGCTTTGGGACCAGACAGACAAGGACGTGATGAGGGCTGTGAACAAGGTTGCTAACGACGTGTTCAAGCATGTCGCCGTAACGAACAAGCGGGGTGTGCTTGCTTGCGGACTGAGATCGTTCCTCCGGAGCCTTTGTACGAGGTGGCCTTGAGCATTTTAGGTATCTACTTGAGGTGAACTTACGAAGCACTGGCTTGGCTACTGCTACCAAGCTGAATGAAGATCATTAAATCAGCGAACATGGCTATGCTGCCCAAGCCCACATCTCCGAACCTGGTCGGTGCTATGGTTAGACTGCCACTTGGCTCCCTTCTTACCGTAACGTTGAATCCCCTTGAACCAGTCGCCGTGCGCTGCCAATTTTCGCAAGCGTTGTGAGCGTGTAAGTGCATATGGTTGCATGCGTCTCTAATACTCGTGGTATCCAATCTCTATACGCAATGCAAATTACTAGAACTCTTGATTCCCAGTATCCTCGCATCCTCCACTTTATCACTCACAGCTTGTGCCTTCCCAGCATAGCGCCGCCATCAGTCACCACATGCGCCCCGTTCAAATGCTTCGCCGCTGGACTAGCCATAAACACGACCAATCCCGCAATATCCTCAGGCGCACCCAACCTGCCGTTCGGACTCATCTTCGCAATCTCCTCCATACCACCGCTCATTTCCATCAGCCCGCTGGCCATCTTACTCGGGTAGAACCCTGGATTGACAGCATTACACATGATCCCGCGCGGCCCCAGCTCTACCGCCAAATTCTTGGTCAGATGCAACACCGCTGCCTTGCTCGCCGAATAGCCATACGTCGCCTGCGGGCCCAGCGTGCCGACCTCCAGTCCCGCAACCGAACTCGTCACGATGATACGGCTGGGCTCCTCTTTCGTCGCGCGCACCTTGAGCAGCGGCTCGAACTTCTGCACGGTGTAAAACACGCTCTTGACGTTGAGATCCATGACTTTCGAGAAGGCGTTTTCCGGGTGTGTCTCGAACTTCTCGCCCCATGTCGCGCCGGCGTTGGCGAAGAGGATGTCGATGTGATCTGTTGTTTTCTTGACTTCGGAGACCAGACGCTCGATCTCGCTGACTTTGGCGCTGTCGGCGGGGACAGGGATTGCGACGGCGTTGGGGCTTTTGTTGGGGAGGGCGTTGAGGGCGGCGCAGGCTTCTTCGCAGGCTTTGGCTTTGCGCGAGGTTATGTAGACTTTGGAGCAGCCGGATTGCATGAAGCTGGAAGTTTGGTGGTTAGCATGTTTGTAGGATGTGGGGGCCGAGGAGCGGGACGAGCTTGGCTTGACCTACCCAGATGCTACGTGTAACCCGAGACCTCTTGAGCCTCCTGTTACAACAGCAACCTTGCCGTCGAGGCGGAAGATTTTGCCAAAGTTGTCGAGCTTGACATCTTGTTCTGCTGACATTGTGGTGGTGGCTTTGGAGCTTGTTAGATGGATGGCGACAATACAGTTAGCTACGCAGAAACTTGAGGATTGTCTGGATTTTCAGGTAAGGGCGTCAAGCTGGAACTGCAAACGTTTGTCAATCTGGTCCTCGACGTTGTCAGACTCGATGAGATGACGGCGTGTCTTGTTGGCGAAGATGCCGAGGTCCTTGGGAAGAACTAAGCTATTCCTCATTTGGCATTAGTGCCGACTTCGGAGCATTACACACCTTCCTACTACATTTTGCAGTACCTAGGTGGTCTCTCATACTCAGAACAATTAATCTGGCTCATCTTCAATCAATTGTGCCATACCACGTATGGCTTGCCCATGTGCTAGTCGTCTAAGGCATCTTTGAGCCGTGGACAGCTTACCTCAGCATGTGGGGGCCGAAAGCCGATTTTTGCATTACCCACCACGTTCGTCGTTTGCTAGTCGCCAGCCAATCAACGAGTTTCTCGGCCTTCGCGCAATACGAAGCAAGGAAGTGTGGTTCTCAAACCTAAAAGATAGAGACTCGGCCCCCTTAACCGATGTGGACAGACAAAGCAAGGGATGTGAGTTTATACCTGGCCCATGATGTTGCAGAAGCGCCAAGCTGGTGTGCTTCCGTGGTAACAAATGAGATCGACGAGTCAGCACGAACAGCATCTTCCCCATCATTTGTACGTACATAGCTGGTCGGGTTTGCAAAGCCCGAAGTACTAGGACATGGAACAAAATTGAAGAGCATCTGGGTGACATACCTAGGTTTATCCAACGTCGGTCATTTCCGCAAACAAGCGTAGCCTGCGAACGACCAAGATAATTGGAAGCACGTCTCTATGGCGCTCACGATGTATCAAATGCGCTGTGACACGATGACCTGCCTGCGGACAAGACTTCCAATAATGACTAATTGTATCGAGAGCTGCAATCTCACCAGGCTGAAGCCGGATATAGGCTGTGCCAGGAACGAGATCATAGCCAGCCTACACTGGATGAAGCCCATGAATGTGGAGCCTATTAGAGCACTCACTCAGACCCAGACTTATGGTCATAGCTCGCTCCGGCGCTTGGAATTCCTGCGTACGGGAAGCCAAGTATCCCAGCGAAGACTTGAGCCGGGACAGAAGCAGCTTGACGAATGACGCAAATTGAGTGTATCCCGCCAATTTCATGGTCCAGGCCCTGCCCGCTAGTACTTCGCAGCAAGGCTGCCACACGTCTCAGAGTGCGCTTGATGCTCTTGCTGGTCTGCCACGCCCTGTATGCACTCAACTTCGCACAGAGGACATCTGCCAGCAGAGTTTCGTGGGACGGCAGGCACTGCACATCGAGGCGTTGTTATCACAATGTTGATAACGGTTGAACCCCCGCTGCCAAGCAAGATCTTACTGCATGCAAGATGATACTTCCCCTGAATGTGTACGTGCGCCACAGTGCGCAACTTGCTACTCAGAGGTTATGCGACAGCCGGACGTGCTACCTACTTAGTCGGTCCACCGTTTCTTTGGCAAACTTTCCAATAGTTTCGCTACTACCTATTGGCTTTAATTCCCCTCAAGAAGCGTTGACACATGTGGCAAGAAATCAGCTAACCAAAGAAGCAGGGGCTGACCCAGTTCGTATCTAGGTAGTTTTGCAAATCAAAAATCATATCTTTAGCCGCGCTCACCATCGAAAACCTTGTCACCACATGGACAACCTTATGCAATACCAGGGTAACCGATCGAATAGGGTACGAGCACGGCGCGGGACAGATTCGGTTGCTCACAAGAGGCGGCAGGGATAACCCCGCAGAGCTGCAGAGATATGGAGAGAGTACCCTCGCTAAACGAGTCTTACAAGGATCATGATGTACTTGAACCGAGATCCAATCTATGAGCGGATATCGTACTGTGGATACTTAGCTAGCTTGCACTGATTCGACATCGCTGTTCCATGTCTATCGCAGCCGTCTTACCAGCAGCCTGGGTAGGTGGACAACACTACCCGTGTCCGCAAGGTTCGCCCGTTGCAGCTTCGAAGCACCGGTCACATGCTCTGTATCTGAGTGTGTGAACACAGTGTATAAGTGTAGCACATAACGATGTAGGAGGTCTCTCAGCCTAGATCGACTCAGACTAAGTGACTAGCACATGCATAAAGGCTTCTGGCTAACCTAGCGATGTTTGGGACACGAAGCACTCTTGACTCACGCTACGTCGTAATGCTTGAGATATGTGATGTACGCAAGCCAAATTCAAGGTCCGGGACTGACTCCTTGCGCTACGATTAGAAATCCCATAGCGTCGAGAAAGTCCAGTCCCACAATTCAGTTCCTGCCGGGAAGGTTCTAGCTCAGCCAAGCACAAAACATGCGACCTCAGCTCCATGAAAACGCAGGATCACTGCGGCACTCGAGCTATGCATGTTGGTAACGAGCAGGGCACCACATCTTCAACCCCAGCAGTCCGAAACACTACAACGCCCTTCTTCAAGGGGCCCCCGGTCGAAAGCGGGAAGATGACCAAACTCAAAGCCGAATCCGGACTGTCGTAGCAAGGTGTGTCCTGCATAGCTGCTTCGGCCTACACCGTTCCGTAAGCGAACCTGCAAGCTTGACTTTGACAGCAGCGCCCAATTGTCCTTCTTGATATCCGTCTACCGCAGCATCAGCATTTCGAACTCGTCGGATGGTTAGTTTTTGCGGCAAAGTCTCGACACATTCTGGACACGTGGTGGCTTGGTCTAGCTGAACTCTAAGATTCACTTGGAGTCACCAACACCAGCGAACGGTCCCTTTTCCCGGCGAATATTTTATGCAGGAACCCACAGGCGACACAACTTCACGCTTCACTTGGTCCATTTTCTAGTCTCAATAGTGGTGTCAGAGCTGTCGTGATTGGGTTTCGAGGGGGGCTTGAGATCGACTCCATACCCCACCCTGGCATCAAAGCCTCGGGGAACTTGGTATTGCAGGACGAACTGGCCAATCAAACATTTTTGACTAGACCAGCCCGCACCGTCCATTGCTGCAGGTACCAAATGGTCGTGATCGAGAGAGTCATTGGTTGTAATCCCAATACGCGAAGTGGTCCAGAGTCCAGATTTTCGAAT
The DNA here is from genome assembly GCA_002319055.1 of Knufia petricola. Classification (NCBI taxonomy): domain Eukaryota; kingdom Fungi; phylum Ascomycota; class Eurotiomycetes; order Chaetothyriales; family Trichomeriaceae; genus Knufia; species Knufia petricola. The sequence continues at coordinate 252,299 of NMUC01000027.1, read as the reverse complement.
GCGTACTCGGATGAGCCGCAGACCCTGGCAGTCTCTGATAAATCCGTGTGGCACTCTCGGTCGTCGTCCCTATATGCATCGCTTCGCTACCGCCTGCTGTCCCGCCTTCCTCTATCTCACTGATACTGCTGTTGGTGTAATACTGCTAGATATCGTGCGTGGGGCGCCGCCTATAGTCGAACATGATGGCAGACGCGAACACAGTACTGCTCGAGCTCTGTCAGCGGGCGACGAACCTGGCTAGCACCAATTCAACTCGCACTGTCGAATATCTCGCTGTATCGAAGGGTCACCAGACTCCTGGCTTCCGCGAACTCGCAATCAATTTCCTAGAGCTCTGTCAAACATTATGGCCTATCCAGGCAGGACTTATGGATGCTTCCCAAGAAGATCGCTTGCCGACAGATATCGCCAAAGAACTTACTGGGAAAGTCAACCAAACCATTGATGACTTCAAGACACTGGACTTGCTGCTCTCAAGACTCTTGACCTACGAGAGCAAGAAAGGCTTCAGCAAATTCACGAAAGGCCTCGGTCTCATGAACGTCGAGACAGAGGTCTTGAAGTTGAGTTCTTCTCTTGCAAAAGATCGAGACACGCTCAGAATGGGCTCGCTTGCCTTCAAATGGATTCTCGGCGACGCAAATCTGCCTTCAGCCATGGGCAGCGCATACACGAGCTTAGTCACCGCGCTCAAGGGCGCCAACAGCCTGAAAGTGCCTTTGAGTGCACCGTCATCAAGACAGCAGTCTGTTAGAGCAAACAGCCCAAAGGCTCCTACTCCTCAGCGTATAGATTCCTTGCCGCCTCCCAGGCTTGCTCAGCTTCCTCCACTGCCCGACTGGCATGGTACGCAGCTCGAAACATCCGTTTTCCAACAACCTACCAGAGCAATGCACAATGGTCCAAGTCCGTTAGCAAGCCCATTGGCAAGTCCAATTGAGACGACACCCTCCACAACAAGTCTCAACAGGCGGCAGAGACAGTACGACACACTGACGCCAAAGCCAAGAACAATAGTACCAACGAATCTCGGCTCCGAGAAGAGGTCCACAACATCTATGATTCATGAAGTGGACGACTCATCAAGTGACTCGCGTCGAGGAACGTTGTCCAGTACGGAGAGCCAAACAACTGCAGAAACCATGCTACAGTTCGAAGACATGCTCAAGTCTTATTCATACGACAGGAGCGTACCTTCGCCAAGACCTCAGGACCATAACAGCAGCCGGAGAGGGCCGTCTCCAATGGCTGCTCGCAATATAATCAGACAGACGCCAAATACAAGTTCGCCAACACTCAGAGCAGCTATGATAAGTGCTGTGCAGCAAAAGAACCACCAGGCTTTAGAGGAGCTTCTCGACACACGGGTCTCTGCAGATTGCATCGCTGAGCTCAACCTGCTGACGCAAGCCGTCATCAATGGAGATAGCGGAAGCGTTCGCCTCCTTCTAATATCCGGTGCTGATCCGAATCGCGTCGACAGAGACGGTCTCACGCCACTCCACACCGCAATTGAGTATTCCTTGGTGGACGTCGCAAGTATACTGCTGAAATATGGGGGTGACCCGAACATCACCACAGGCCCTAATCAAGACTCCGCTCTGTCTGTAGCTGTCACTACCCATAACATCGAGTTCCTGGAGCTGTTCCTCAAGCATGGCGGCAACGTGGACGCCCTTACACCGGACGGAGACACAGTGTTCGTCAAGGCGATGAACCCGACAGCTCCTATCGATATAGTCGAGTTGATGCTTACGTCGGGTGCTGACGCCAACCGAAAGACGAAATACGGGAAAACCCCTCTTCTTGAATCGCTCTTTGCCAAACGACTCGACATCGCCACACTCCTCCTCGACCACGGCGCCAATCCCAATCTCGCTGGCCCAAAACATCCGCTATGGCCCGCCACTCACGACCCAGCCCTTCTCCAACTCCTCCTCTCGCGCGGTGCAAAACCCAAGATGGCTCCGGGTATCATGGAGCTCGCCACCAGCATGAACAGCATTGAGGCGGTTCAAATCCTCCTCGACGCAAACGTCGATCCCAACATCAAGAAAGACGGCGTCTACACCCCGCTCTGCTCCGCGATCCGCGACGACCGAAGCGACCTCGTAACCCTTCTCCTTGCCAACGGCGCCGACCCAAACGTCCCCGCATCCGAATACCCAGCCTTCAAGTGCATCTCGCACAACCGCCTCCACTACCTCCCCGAAGTCATCGCCGCAGGCGCAGACCTGCACACGCCCAAAGGCATCCTCCAAGTCGCCGTGGAGCACAAGAACAAAGAAGCCCTTCTGTACCTCCTCAACCAGGGCGTGAACCCCAACGATCGAGACAGCGACGGCTACACAGCTCTCACAACCGCCATCCGTGACAACCAGGACGAAATGGTCGACATCCTCCTCCAGCACGGCGCGAGCCCCGCCGTCCGCGGTCAAGACTGGCCCATCACAATGGCGGTGAAGAAACCCGCGATCCTGCGGCGGATCCTCACCGCTGTGCCCAAGGGCCACCACGCAAAGGGCATCATCGAGATGGCTGTCGTCGCCAACGAGCTCGAGAGCATCAAGCTGCTTCTTGCTGCTGGATTCTCGGTCGAGGACAAGACGGGCGGTGTCTTCAGCCCGCTAACCAGTGCGCTGCGTGAGGAGAGGACCGAGATCGTGCGGTACTTGCTCGACGAGGCGGGTGCGGATATCAACGCGCCGGGCGAGCATTTGCCGATCGTGAAGGCATTGAGGAGGTGCAGAGGTAGCAATGACACGGAGAGGATCGAGATGTTGCTGGTGAGAGGGGCCGATATCAACCTTGTATACCGCGGTTGGAATGCCGTTATGCAGGCCATTGAGAGGGGAGACCCGAAGATCCTCCAGCTCTTGATCGAGAAGGGAGGGAAGATTGATCTCGAGGCTAAGGATGACTCCGGAACCACTGTAGCCGAGTTCGTGAGGGAGCGAGGCTGGGAAGAGGGAGCGGCCATGTTGTTGGGTGAGGAGATCTAATGTGCATTGCAGTGGCACACTTGATCTGAGATCGGCGGGGATCTCATGCTACGCATACTGTGAGGGACAACAGCACGCTGCATGGGCTTTTTCTTTTGTTATTGTCATGGTGGGAAACAGCACCATACTACGGGGGCGGCTATCTCTTTGTTTTTTCGACGCCTGTAAGCTAGTTGTCTTTTATACCCAGAGATCGATGATTTAATGTATATTACCACCTATAATTCTGACTAGGTCCATTGCCATTTTTTTTTGTGACGCACATTTGTCAAGTGCAGACCTCTGGTCTACTTGACGCTCCTCCTGGCTTGCCAAGGTATCTTTCCACCAGTGGGGTGGCCTAGGTATAGAGGCTGACTGCTGATTGATACACAACGCGTCGACCCAAAGTGACAGGCTAGAAAAGGAGACTCTAGCATGTTGCAAGAAACTCTCGAGGATTTTGGTCACCTTCATAGGCTGCCCGTCCACAAGGATTGGCAGCACATCCACATCATGCTCGTCCACGTGTTAGACAACGCATAGTGATGTCCATATGGTTCCACCGAAGTGTGCTGCAGCGAGCAGACCACACTGGCATTGGGACTCGGGGTAGGACTCACTTGGAGCAATCGTACTGGGTCGGCTTTCCAGTCAAGTGGACTATAGACGCACTCTGCAGCTGTGCTCATGATGAAGCATCTATGCACTGGCAGTAACGTGCTGTAGCGCCATGGCTGCGAACGTCACGATGGATGATATGTATGTTGTTATGATGGACCAACTCTCTGGAACCAAAGCCAGACGGGGGCGGAGCTGGCTGTAGTAAATCAGTGTCGTGCAGATTACGGCCGAGCATTCGCAAGAGGACCTGCAGCCTTGAAGTTGGGCTGCATCATGGACCAAAGCGCCCAGTCGTGGGGTTTCAACAAGATGATCAAGCAAAAAGAGCCGGAGGGATCATCAGGCCGTGGTTCGATCGAGGTGCATAGCTATCTATCGGTTGACTGCGGGTCATCCTGTGACGCTGCATCCAGACAATGGCGAAGCCTGCATCAGGTCTTCGAGTGGCATTCCAGGGGAGATCCAACCCAATGTCCGTGATTGTTGGATGATGTACGGGAGAACCTCTCAGTGACATGAAACAGGTCTTCTAGTACCAATGAATAAAGCAATAAGCACAAGGCAAGAAATGAGCCAGAAGCGCTAGATCCAAAGTAGCTAGTGTGCTCTGCAGCACTCTGTTTTTCGCCAGTCAGCCGTCTCCAAGATGTATCGATCTACCTTAGTTGATAATGCATCAAGACTTCATCTCAATTGTCGTATGGATCCAACACCAGTGACCTCGTCAGATCTGAATGCCAAACGAAGCTTCGCACTAGGTGCAAAACACACTCCTCACGCCCACTACAGCCCTGTCAACGACGTCCATGCATTGAGCAAGCATCTTTGCTGGGCCGTTCTCGAAAGAGTCCACCAGACGTCAGAACTACTGCTGCTGTGCTCTTCCCGACAACGAGGGTCCTGATTGCCCTGCCGAGGGCGTCTCTTCTGTCGTAGCAATGTCTTGCACAGTTTCGCAGCTTGACTGTGACGTATCTGACTCTGCGACTTCTTCGTTGCTCGATTGTGATGTATCCGACTCTGGTGACGAAGGCGGCGCTTCGGGCGGACAACTATCTACCTCGGCGTCGATCATTCGCCTCAAAGCTTCGTTCTGGGCTCGAAGATGCTGATTGTCTTGTTCAATGCTCTGTATGATGGTCTCATCAATCTCCCCATCTTCAAGGTCGCTCGCTTCGGCGGAATCGTTGTCGCCATCATTCAGGTGTCTCACGCTAGACGGCCTCTCACGTTCATTTGGAACGACTCTTCTCCTCCTCTCGCGGATAACATCTCGACTCTCGAATGCCTCATCAGATAAACCTGAGTACTCTCTCCTTTCCTCCATGATAGGCTGAGCTTGGTCGTAGTCTTCCCACTGCTCTTCTTGCTCGTATTCTGCGTTCCACATGTTGACTAGCTGCGAACGTTGGAGGTGAGAGCTGGCATCGTCGGGGTCTGAGGCCGCCTGGTTACGGCGACGCTTAATCTCTGTGATCTCTGCTTTGCTAAATGGAGGTCGTGGAATGACAGGCAATCTCGTTTGGCGCAGGACACCGTTACGATCAGTCCTTTCTTGCATAGGATGTTGTACCGGCAGTACTGTGAGGAGAGCTCGACGGCTCTGAACGAGATGACTGGAGGCGATGTATTCCATTGTTTCGACCTGTGTTGCCTGAGACGAGTCAATTGCGGCAAGAATCTTCTGCTAGAGGCAGGTGGTCGTCAGAGGAAGTCACAGTATCAAGATGGAGGGTAAATAGATCTAGTTGTATGTCACTTGGTGGAACATGCTGGGATGCGATGCAGTAGATAAGGATAGGAAGATGCCACGACGTGGTTTACCTAGAAGTGACGATTTCGGTTTCATTGAGTGAAGGCTGATGACCCAGGTGAGTGAAACGTGCAAACGCGTGGTAGGCTCGACCAGGAGACGGTACTATGGTATTGGAAGCTGCCCAAGTAGGATTCGTCAGAAGAGAGGCGCGGCCTGAGGTGTGGTATCATATCATAGTTTGGTTATTTCTGATCTGCTCTCATTCCTGCTTCTCATGCCCCGTAGACAACCACAATCGACATAGGCGAAATGATGCCACCACCTCCCATGCCAGCCCGCGGGACGCCCCTCTCACTCACAGTGCGGGCTCTACAGCGCTCTGACCCAGTAGAAGCATTTCACCAGAACCTTTATGCTGGATATTTCTCGTTCTTGACTATCGCTATTCACCCGTTGACAAAATCTACGAAGAAGTAATAGCACGTCTTCTAGCCGCACCTCGCTGTCTCGAGTTCATCTTCTTGCTAACAGCGCTCTCCTCGCCCTTTGAAACGGCCTCATCAGCCTCAGTCAGGATGAGTTCAACGTGGCATGGGTTGCTCATGTATGGGTTGATTCGACCGTGGGCTCGGTAAGTTCGTCGTCGCTGCTTTGGTGCCTGGTTGACTTGAATGTGCTTGACGACCAGGTTGTCGGTGTTGAGGCCCTTGGCATCAGCGTTCGACTCGGCGTTCTTGAGCAGACCAAGGAGGAATTCGGCGGACTTGACTGGGTGTCGGGCTTTCGAGACGCCAAAGTTCTTGCCTGATTGTCGATTGATGTTAGCGGGTTTTCTTGTTCTTGCTTTCAGCGTGACTGCGCCGCGTCGTCCCAGCATTGCCGTTGTGCAAGCGTTTTCTTAGATAGGTAGAGCATACCTTGTGCGCTTCGACCAACACTACCAGCATATCTCCTCATTGGGACTACCTCCTTGAACTCCTGCACATTCTCGAGGTACTTGAGGGCGCGGTCCAACTTCCAGCCGTTGATAGCCTGTGCGGTCTCTCGAGTGTTCTTGAAGGAGACTCGAAGGTAGGAGCCACGGCTCTTGGCCGCTTTCGCGCTCGCAATTCGGTCTGAACCAGCGTATCGAACCTGTGAGATGTGAGTCGATAGTCTAAGCTACAGCATGACAGCGTTTACCATCTTGACTTGTGCGGCGTGGTCGGATTCTGGTCTACGTGCAGGATGTATGGTCGTTGCCTCGTTTGATCAACGAAAACCCGCAGTTGCGCACACTGCCAAGAGTTCGAAAGAAGATGGATCACATGACTAATCACGTGACTATGTGCAACTGTGAGCCCCCATCGACTCCTCTTCATTCCCATCGCTAGCAGTCAACACATACTAATGTTTTGTGATTTCTATCAGACATGTTGTTTCGTAAAAGACCACGCATTTAAACAATTCATAGTGCATCTTGTATGGGTTCGGAATTATTCTGTTGCCCACTGCCCACTTTGCCCAACCATGTTCTTACAACGGGAGTCCTGGTGCCCAATGCAGGATACCAAGTAGGCCGATTATCTTGATCCTGGGAGCGCTTTTGCGGCTCGCTAGTCTCAGTGTGTGCACACTGCCGTCAGAGACCGAACACAACTTGGTAATTCGGACAAGGCATGAAATGTGTTGCTCTGTATGCTAGGAGTACGCTGGTATCCATACATATCTCGAGATGCCGACCACGTCTATTTTACCCATGCACAATGCCTACTCTCGGAATCTTGGTTCTTGGGAACGTGGCTCCCCTCTCCGCATAAGCGCTGTTACTCTTGCTGCGGTGCTTCGTTCGCTGCTCTATGCTGGCCGTGGTCTATATCCATGGGCAGACCCCATGTGCCCTTCGAGCTTCAAAGGACTTACCATTCGGCTTCTAAAAATATGAGGATTATTTGAGCAGATGAAATATGGCACCCTGTGTGGGGAAGTTGTTCGTTGTGACCTTCCTAAAGGAAACTGGTGCAGTTCTCCGAATGCATCAAGCAGTGTAATCTACACCTAAAGTGAGAAAGTCCTCTTGTTTGCCTGCTATTCAGTCCAATATCAAGGTCATTCCATCCTGACAAGACCGACCGATCGTGAACATGGGTGACGCAGGTTTCGATGTCAGCGCCGCGCGAGCCGCCTTTCCGGCACTGAACCAGAAGCAGGTGTTCATGGATGTATGTGATGTGTCAAAGGACGAACAAATTTCGAGGAAGCATATCTCGCCGAACAGGGCTAACAAGAAAACAGAACGCTGGCGGTGCCCAAGTCTTGGGATCCGTCGTCAACAGCATAACCACTTACCTCACAACCACAAATGTCCAGCTTGGCGCAAGCTATCCAGTGTCACAGACCTCGACATCGCTTTTCAGTGCTGGCCACGCAGCAGGCGCAGCCTACGTCAACGCCAAAACCGAGGAGGTCGTCTTTGGTCCATCTACCACTCAACACTTCCGGAACCTGTCTGCTGCTTTAAAGACGGAGCCAGGCGATGAGCTTGTGGTTTCCAAGCTCGACCATGAAGCAAATATCGCCTCATGGGTGCAGCTCGCAGAATGGAAAGGTCTGACAATCAAATGGTGGGTGCCCACGCAGGACACAGAGTCAAACCCGAAATTGGTTGTAGAGGATCTCAAGGAGCTTCTTTCGGACAAGACTCGCTTGGTAACCTGCACTCATACATCGAATATCCTTGGCACGATAACAAATGTCGCGCCACTTGCCAAGTTAATTCACGAAACAAGTCCTCGAGCATTGTTTTGTGTTGATGCCGTCGCTTATGCGCCACATGCACCGATCGACGTGAAGGCGCTCGGCGTGGATTTCTACTCCTTCTCCTGGTACAAAGTGTACGGGCCGCACACAGCAATGCTGTACGTCAGCGAGAAGGCTCGGAAGGAGCTCGTAAGTCTCGGACACTATTTCAAGCCCGGCAACACACTGGAGGAAATGCTTGGGCTAGCAGCAGGAAATTATGAGATGGTTCAAGCTGTGCCGGAGATCATCTCTTACCTGCAAAAAGTCGGCTGGGAAGCTATCTCGAAGCAAGAAGAGGAGATTCAGGAAGTGCTTCTTAGCTTCTTGAGGTCGAAGTCAGATATCATCAAGATATATGGTGAACCTAGCTCTGATCGAACGTTGAGGGTACCGGTGATCAGCTTCAGGATCAAAGGACATAGCTCGTTGGCGGTCATCGATGCGGTAGAGGAGAAGTCGAGCTATGGCTGTCGAAGTGGGCACTTTTACAGCAAGAGATTGTGCGAGGATGTGCTCGGGATCAAGGACAGCGATGATGGCGTGGTGAGGTGCTCACTCCTGCATTACAACACTAAAGAGGAGGTGCAGGGTCTGGTCAAAGTGCTAGAAGAGATCATCGAGAAAGGTCAAGGGAGGGTGCCGGACGATGAATACAGGAAGTTGACGGCTGACTGGTAATCACGTCCAGATTCACAGAACACGAGCCAGCGCACGCGCACGAATTAGATACCCACATCGTCTACCCTGTGGGATGACTCGAGATTTCATCGACCTAGCCTACTTCATAGTGTAGACGGTTTTGTGCTTGGCGATGATATGTATCACGGGCCGGACTGCTACGAAGAAACTCGGAATGACTTATTACTTCGCTGTGGGAGTTTAGGACCATACCATAGGATTGAAACCTTTGACCAGCACTGCACATCTGGGTCCATTTAACGACTCGGGGACGCAGCGACGACGACCGATCAACATGACCACGCTTCTGAATGGATCAGTCTACTACTAGTAGTGAACGGGAGGAGAGGGTGAAGGCAACGGGGTGCCGAAAGGTAGAAGCTCTCATTCGCAGACGTGGTGGAAGCTCCACCTCGCTAATCCTGTCTCGAACGACAACAAATAGACGTGCAACTGCGACTTAACATGCGACTTGCATGGGCCTTCCCTTTGATGAGCGCAAGACATGCAAAACCACAAAGACCTCAAGCAAGTCTAGCATATGCGCCTGAGTCACCGTCTCTCATCTATAACATGGCCAATACCTAGCCCTATTGCCCAGATCATTCGCATCAGCATGGAAAACGTATACTCACACCAGCACTATGGAAGCAGCATGCATACTGATGCTCCTACAGCAGATATCGATGCTACCACAACCATCAACACGGCCGACGGGCAGTGTGATGAGGGCTCTGAATGATCTTTCCGAGTCTGACAGCAATGCTCGCAATGCAATGCCACCTCCGTCCACTACATCCACAAATGGCGTGAAGCGTCAGGGATCAAACTGTGGGTTGCGCTCATTGTCCATACAAGTGCTCGGCTTACGACTTTCAGTGCCTGAACCTGCCCAAAAGCGAAAGACCCTCATCGAACGTGCCGGTGAAACGGTGCGCCCAGCCTCGGGCACCTCACGGCCAGCGAGTGCTGCTGGTCAGAATGCTTCCAACACCTCCCTATACCGCAGCTCCTCGAATGCATCCACTGTTTCGCGGAACGGCTCAATATCCTCCAGAAACACGTCGAATTCATCGTACGCAGGCAGTCTGAGTTCAGGCATAAGACCTCCAACGGCGCTCAAATCTGGCACGAACAGCGCCAGACCGAAATCTTCATATGGATCAAACAAACTGTTCGGAGCCGCGTCGAGGCCGGCTTCAATAGCCGACTTGCAAGCGTCGCACGAGGCCAATGCAAACAAGAGTAAGCAGATGTCCCTCCCCAAACTGCGTGGCCCAAGGAGTATGAACGATGTTGCCTGGAACAGCATGCCACCCCCTGCAAGGCCTATGAACGCGCCCGAATTGGGAATACCAAGTGCACGACGGATCCCAAGCGCAGTAATTCAGATGCGTGACAAAAATCGGGATATCAGTCTGAGCACTCAGCTCGATCGTCTACACATTGGCGACTGCATGCTGGGGCCACATGATCCACCACAGACACCGACCAGATGTCAAAGCCCAAGCAAGATCCCCAAAGCTTCTCCGGTGGCCCCCGCAACCCCTACCATCAAGGAGAGCCCTAGGCTTAAGCGCAAGTCCCCCATGAAGATAAGGAATTTTCTAACACCGCATACCAATATAGAGCTACCTGACCCAGATGAGCGATACAACGACTTCAAAAAGATGTTCGAAGACTACAAGCAGATGTATCAGGACACACAGACCAAGATTGACAATGCAAGAGAAGACACAAATCACTATCGCGAGAAGATGACCCAGCTCGAGCAGGAACGATCCTCCCAAACTGAAAGCATCATATCACTCAAGGCTGAGAACTCAACCTTGCAGTATCAAGTTGAGTCGACAGAGAAGAGCATGCAGGACTCGCACAGACAGTACGAACAGAGACTGGAAGAGATTCGGCAAGGCCATCGAACAGACATCGAAACTCTGCGCCAGGAGCAAAGAGAAGAAGTCGAGAAAATGAAGAACGACTACAGAGAGGAGATAAGGGAGCTGAAGCAGAGGTACCAGGAAGACTTGGATCAGGAACGGAACAAGAAGAACGAAGCCTTGAGTCAAGTTTCGACCCAAGGCGCGCTCGAGAAGCAACGGCATCAGGCGGACCTCGATCGCAAAGACCAGGAGATAGCAGCAGTCAACCTCGACCTCAAGAGAGCAGAGTCTGCACTGGAACGGGAAAGACAGATGAACCACGATCTCCGCGACTCTCTAAAGACAGCAGGAGAAAGTGCTTCCAGTATGGAGTCGATAAGGCAAGCGCTTCAAGCCAAGGTTGCATATCTCGAATCGGACAGCAAGTCGCAGTCTGAAGCATATGCCACTATGGAGAAACGCATGAACGAAGCGATCATCAAGTCTGAGGCAATTGAGGAGAAGCTTAGGACAGAAGAGACCTTAAGGAGGAAACTTCACAATCAAGTACAAGAGCTGAAGGGCAATATCCGTGTCTTTTGTCGGGTCAGGCCAACGCTGTCCGCCGAAGAAGAGCTCAGTAGGATGAAGTTCCCCGACACGGAAGAATCGACAGAGATCGAGGTTCGAGGCCCTGACGAGAAAAACGCTATGGGTAAGGATGTTACGAAGACACTACCGTTTGCTTTTGACAGAGTTTTCGATCCATCCCAGACAAATGACCATGTCTTCCACGAGATCAGTCAGCTCATTCAAAGTGCCCTGGATGGCTACAATGTTTGTATCTTCGCATATGGTCAGACAGGATCGGGCAAGACATATACTATGTCTTCCGATGATGGCATGATCCCGCGAGCCCTACGCCAGATCTACACCACCAGCAAAGACCTAGAAGATCGTGGTTGGAAGTACAAGATGGAGGGGTCGTTCGTCGAAGTCTACAACGAAGAGCTTCGGGATCTGTTGGCTGGAGAGAAGAGTCCGAAGAAGCTCGAGATCCACCACGACATGGAGAGGGAGGAGACCACGATAACCAACGCCACAACTCTGAGCCTTGACAACAACGAACAAGTTGAATCGATCCTCACGCAAGCAATGGCCAGGAGAAGTGTCGCGGCCACGAAAGCGAACGAGCATAGCAGTCGCAGTCATTCAGTCTTCATCCTCAAGTTGGTCGGCAAGAACAGCGTGACAGGCAAGGAGAGCAAGGGCACTCTCAACCTCATCGACCTGGCGGGCTCGGAACGCATAAAAAATGCCGAAACATCAGGACAGCGCCTTAAAGAAACGCAATCAATCAACAGATCCCTGTCTTCCCTGGGCGATGTGATCGGTGCGTTAGGCCAGGGACCAGCGGCTGGAGCAGAGACCAGAACAAGCCTCAATAACAGTCGAGAGAGCTTATCCGTGGCGCACATACCCTACCGCAACAGCAAGTTGACGTATCTGTTACAGATGAGTTTGGGTGGGAACTGCAAAACACTGATGTTCGTCATGGTTGCACCAGAGAAGAGGTGTCTTGGTGAGACAATTACCAGTTTGAAGTTTGCAGAGAAGGTTAGTAGGACGAGGGTCGGTGTTGCGAAGAAGGTGAAATAGCCCAGACATATCCTGGATGGTTGAGGTGTTTTGGGGATTTTTGACGATTTGCTCACGACTGTAATGATAGCGCTGTTTGTTGTCAGTGTTGCCGGGTCTTTGTTGGAGATCCCGCAACGACATTCTGAGTGGAGGGCACGGTGTTCATCTTGAGGGCGTCTGGCGCGGGTTGGCAGCGCATGGTCGCTTGGGCGAACACGCATAGTGCTGTGTGCAGGATAGCACAGAAGGATTTACATTTTGATGCAGATGTCCGCACCTCGTGTCCCATCAGAAGCGTCACATGCCGCGACCATATTGGGCACGGAAAAACCATGTTCAATTGTCACTGGTGCGCCTGGAGCTCGTGAACATGCTGCAAGCTTTATAAACAAGCAAAGAGTCGCTCAACTGCTGCGGTGCCCCTAGCCATTATCTTCTGGCCAGTCGCGGTGTTTGCTTTCCAGGGTCAGCCGAACAAAAGTCCGGGGGAAGTGCCCCTCCCAAATCTCTTCAATCTCTCCACTTGTCGCCCAGAAGTTGCCTCTTGAGTACTCAAAAGGCAAGCACTCCCGTCCCTACCATCGACATGTCCTACGTGAAACTTGTCTCACCGTCATACTTTCGCCGGAAGACGAAGCGTGATTTCTAGTACTTCATGCCTGGCACGACAAATAAAGTTGACGACCCCTGTGAAGAATGCCGAAGTCAGTGCGCCTTTTCATTGCTGCCGGCTATTGACTGATAGTTTCCCGCAGATCGTCATTTGAAGTGTACGTCCCGTCTCCCATTATCAGTCAGCTCATCACCACGTTGACGAGTTATAACGCTGGCTGGCCTATTGCTCTATCTGCCAAGCCGGATTTTGAATGTGGCACGAGTGATGGGCCCGACGTTCGCCACTATGCACCTCCCATCAGCTCCTTCCGAATATGGCTAACAGCCTTCAAGGCGACGACAATCGTCCGAAGTGCTTACAATGCGAGCGCACCGGTCAGCAATGCTGTCGTACCAAGGGACTTCGAAAATTCCGTGACGGTTCCAGCGCTCAATATGAGAAGCAGTTCTCGAAGGACCAAGTATGGCTAGGCTTTTCTAAGAAGGGTAGGTCACGCCTCCCCCCAAAATGTGTATGCTCTGAATAAGTACTCTGGTAGCCCCGAGTGACCTCGCGGCCCTTTGCCAGCAAGATTGAACAAATCCATTTTGTACCGCACTTGTTTGTGTGCGCTTCTGTCGTAGCTTGCACCACCAGGACTATTGGGGCCCTGTCTGATGACTATCTTGCTAATCGCATTCTTCCACAGCAAAGATACAAATTGTCGACGAAACTGCCGAGCTCGAGAAATTTTATTCTACCGACGAACCAGAATCCGAGCCAACTTCAGCAGCAGCAAGGCCAAAGTCTGCTCCACGGCCACTGAGCAGCTTCGAGAGTCCGGCCACTTTTCAACCACCATCGCGCGTGGAGACTATAAGTCACTCACCCCGCCTGCTTAGCAAGGCTAGACCAGAGGCAACGATCAGGTCACCTGCCCGAGTCAGTCCAGCACCATTTGACAACATCTTATCCATCTCCGGCACGAAAAGAAGACGTACCCATGACTCAGCAACCCCATCTGAACAGCATCGAAGCATACGGCTTCCACCGATACCACAGGAACTACAAAACCACTTTCCAATTCGAGCCTCACCTTCAGACTCGTCGTGCTATACCTCATCATACCATAACAGTTATGCATCGCCCACAGAAGCAAAGGAGACCCGGAGGATTGAAGCAGAATATGCGAAGCTGGCCGACAGTGAAGCTGCCAAGATCCCAGATGAGCCATTGCTGAGCTTCTCGAGCTGGAAGAAGAACTTCAGGTGGCCGAATCAGTATACGACACAGCAGTGCGTATGTCTGTTCAGGTACTATGTTGACGTACTAGGACCATGGGTAAGTGCAGATGACATAAGAAGAGTCTCAATGTGCTGACCAGAGCAGTTTGATGTAGGAGACCCTACTAAACAGTTCACCTCAGTCGTCCCTCAAAGGGCACGGGAATGTCCACCGTTGCTCAATGCCATCTTCTCTGCTGCAGCCCTTCACCTTCGCTATGTCTCTCGGCAAAAATCACCCGGAAGGGTGGTTCACTACGCAGGTTGGGATTTACCAGACTTGAACCAAGTCTCAACCATAAAATATTATCAAGCGACCACCGCATATCTACGTGCCCTGTGCGACGATGATGCTCATGCTCGCGATGAAGACATGCTGGCCTCGATTGTGATTATTCGATTTTATGAAGAGCTTGAGGGATTGATTAGCGGTGCGTCTCAAGACTGGGTGATGCGGCCTTTCCAGCTGTTCGTGGCAGCTCAAGCGAAACCGGACCTGTTTCAGGTCTCTTATGACCAATACGATTTCAACATGCCAGGGAGTTTTAGGAGCGTAAGGAATTTAGCAGAGCCATATCTGAAATCTTATCAGCATAGCTGCTTCCGCGTAGCACTCAGACAAGAGTGCCAACGTGCCCTCCTCAACCGGGAAGAAGTGCAGCTCCCGCTGCAAGCGTGGAAGCTCTTGGAGGGGTTCGACGAAGCAGATGATAGCACGTGGACAGATCGGCATCTCTACCATTATGCCAATGTTCTGCAGTTCTGTTTTTCGACCACGCAATTCGGTACGCAAAGATCTTCACGCTGGCAAGAGCTCAAAGACTTTGAGGCCAGATGGGAGGAGGCCCGACCACTCTCGTTTTCGCACTATCACAAAAAAGACCCGGACAGAGTGAAGCGAGAGGTCTTCCCACAGATATGGTATGTGCACGAAGTCAATGCTGCGGGGATGCTATACTTTCACTTTGCACGAATCCTCCTCACAGTGTACAACCCCAATCTTCATCGCATTGGTCCCGGTGCAGCAGCGGCACAACGCAGGGTATTAGAGGAAGTGAGAGACATGGTAATTCAACTCTGCGGTGTAGCAATGAGTACGGTGCAGACACAGCCGTGTCTGGTACAAGCGTACAATGCCATCGCGATGTTTGGGGAGCATTTCACGGACAGGACCGAGCAGGAGGCATTGCTTAGCGTCCTTGCGGAACTGGAGTATAAACACGGATGGCCAGTTGACAAGGAAGCTGAAGTTCTGAAGAGAGAGTGGGGCTGGTTACGATGAGTTTCGGTAAACTTCGATCTGATTCAAGGTATTGATGGAATATTAAGACTCGATGGGCCTGGCGTCTTGGACATGACATGGGGAATCGTCATCAAACAGAGGGAAGCGCAAGCAGCACCAGCCTTATGTTATTCTTGGATGGCATACATCCGGCGATCAGTCGGCATAATTCGACTGCTTAGAGAACGGTATGGGAAGGGCAGGCAGGGTATCTGTGGTCTATCTTGCGCCAATGCGAGAAGGTCTGAGAAGTCTGATGACAAATCGATGCATCTTCAAGCAACACGATTTAGTTGATGCCTCAGGCCATCATTGGCCTTAGGATTAAGCTTTGTTCAGGGGCGCGTCAGGGGAGCTGCAAGCAATTTATCAGCGGCCCAAGCGGCCGAAGCTGCCCCTGCGGGGACGCAATTGTGGTGATGCAACCAGGCCGAGTGATGCATTATGATGCCCCTCAGCGACTGCAATAAAGTCATATGCCAGCACAAGCATAAACATTGTTCTTGCCTGACATGACGTGCGTTGCAAGATCGAGTACATATTTGGGGCAGATCCAGACCCGATTACGTTCAGTTTCTCGACCTCTTCTACTCAAGACCTGCTATCGAAGCACACCACATTTACCACACCGGATATACCACCCCAACACACTCCGAAGCGTAGCAACCATGTCACGCCCAGGAAGAGACAAGCTGTACATCAGCGAAACGCCTGATGAGGTCAAAAATGCCAAAGGGCTACACCTGATTACCATGTCTACGCCCAATGGACAAGCTGTACAGATCATGCTTGAGGAGCTTGCAGAGGCATATGGTACTCAGTGGACCACGACATTGATCAACATCATGTCGAATGAACAGAAGAAAGAGTGGTTCTTGAGACTCGACCCCAACGGTCGTATCCCCGTCTTGATCGACAACTCACAAGATCCTCCATTCCCAGTCCACGAGACATCAGCTGAGATGTTCTACCTGCTCAAGTATGCGGACAAGGAGGACAAGTTTGGATTTAAAGATGAACTCGAGCGAAACGAAGCCATACAGTGGACTTTCTTCTGGCACGGTAGCGGTGCACCATACCAGGGACAGGTCAACCATTTCTCCAAAGCTGCTCCGGAGAAGATTGAATGTACGTCTCGCGATGTTGGTGCCGTCTTAGGTGGTTGGGCATACTAACATGGTTTCCAGATGCGATCAACCGGTTCAAGAAAGAGACCCTACGTGTCTATGGTGTCCTTGAGATCCACCTCAGCGGCAAGTACTCTGGGCAGCCAAAGGAGTACCTCGCTGGCTCTGGAAAGGGCAAGTACAGTATCGCTGACATGAAGACATGGTAAGTCATACACACCAAAGGACGGGAAACCTAGCACTAATCGTATGCCAGGCCATGGGTCAAGGGATGGGAGAAGACTGGATTCGAGCAGAAAGAAATGGACGAGTTCCCACATCTGTTGAAGTGGATCGACCGAATCGCTGAGCGACCAGCAGTCCAGAAAGGAATCGGCGAGAAGTACAGCCAGTCGTAGGTTGCTAGATGCATCCGCGGGACAGACCTCGCTGATAATGCGTGGGTAGGAAAGAGAAGCTGTAAAAAGCCTGGTGCCTAGTTATACATACCATCTCTGCAACAAGGAAGATCTTGTCCTGATACACCTATTCCGTCCTCATGATCTCGAAGAATCACCCTCTATTCTGCATTGTCTTGTTCGTATAGATGAGGACTAGCACCAGACCCCGATATCCTTGGAAGCTCAGCGTGCTCCTCGTTCAAGCACAACATCAGTGTCAAGAGAGAGTGCCTTGGAGTACTTTCGGCTTCGGTGCTTGCGGAACGATGATGTCACATTCACAGCATCGCCGGCATAACTTCGGTCGAGTAATGCCGCTTTTCTATGAATGCCTGAGCGTTGAGGGCGTCCGAGTGAGTCGAATCAGCGTCGTGTGGAAGACTTCTTTCTCACATCTACTCGTCCGGATTATCTGTCAAAATTTCCCTTGACGTCTCGCAAGCCGGGAGAAGCTGTACCGTCCGTGATTCCGCAACCATGGATTTCAAATCATTGATGTCAGCGCAGATAAGCAAGAACAAGCCAGCGAGTTCCAGTACCAGCACGAACGCCACGAGCAAATACCAAAGACGCGGCGATGCGGAGAGAGAACGCGAAGCCAAATACGTGGAGGAGCAGGCCAGGCTAGAAAAGGAGCGACTCGAGCGACTGGACAAGAAACGCAAACTCGAAGATGAAGAGGCTGAGCGTGCTGCGGCGAGAGAGGAGAAGAGGCGCAGGCTAGCTGAGGAGAGCAGAGTGAGGAGGGAAGAGCGGGAGGCTGAAGAGGAGAGAATGAGGAGGAAGAGGCTGGGCTTGCCGGAGCGGCCTCCCTCAGCGCTTGTGGACGGGGCTGAGGACGAAGCGGACCGGCCAGATATCCCCGATGATGAACTGAGGACGAAGTTGTCTGACTTGAAACAGCCAGAGGAAACCGAGAATGAGACTCATACGGAGAGGCTGTATCGGTACTACAAGCTCACTTCCAAAGCACTGAAGAAAAGACAGTGGTATCCTGGTCCCATTCCAACTACAATCGAGCCGCTCCCTGCAGACGAAATCCTCCTCCCAGGGAAGCCTCCAGCGCCGACAGACCGCGAGACGTACATTCAATTACACCGCCAGATCTCATCGTACCTCAACTTCGTGCTGACAGAATGGTCCGCCGCTCTCGCTGGCCGAAACAAAGACGACGCACAGTCAAGCGCCGGTATAGCCGCGACAAACAACTATAAAATTGCTCTCCAAGACCTCAAGCCTCTAATGCGCCGGCTAGAAGCAGCGGTCTACAACCCGACCCCCAAACCCGATGCCCCAACGACATCGACTCCCCTACAGCACGACGCCCTCCTCGTCCCACTCGTGCAGATTCTGCATCTTACACAGAAACGCCACTACAGGGATGCTGTAGATGCATATCTCAGGCTGAGTATTGGCAAGGCAGCGTGGCCCATTGGTGTCACCATGGTGGGTATTCATGAGAGGAGCGCGCGGGAGAAATTGCACGAAGATGGCAAGGACAGAGAGATTGCACACATCATGAGTGATGAGGGTACGAGGAAGTGGCTGCAGAGTTTGAAGAGATTGGTGAGTTTCAGTCAGACCAGATGGGAGGTTTTTGATGTTGGGCAGTTGATGGGCTAGGTGAGAGCGATGCGACTAGCTGAGTCTGGCATTCTTGCAAGAGGGGCTTGCAGTGAGTCTCTTGTGGCTGTGACGGAGGCTGCTAGCGCTAGAGAGCGCTTACCATGCCTTTAAAATCGTGCCTCGACTGCCGCAAAGAACTCGTCTCAAAGCCTATCTACCTTGACCCCATATTCTGACAGCCTATCGACTCTGTGCTCCACAAAATCCCGCCAAGACCGCTAGGACACAATATAGCAACTCCCGAGAGGCATCACAAACTTCATGGAGGACACTCTTCACAAGGCGAAGTGAGGGTGGTAACATTGCTCTCTACCTTCCGTCATGTCTAGAACCCAGAAAATTCCCAAAGGCCATGGATATTCACCCATTTACCAGATGACGCCATAGGGACAGCAGTCAAACACTGCAAATTGAGACTCAATGGACAAGTTTGCTTCAGCGAGGCGGTAGGACTGGAAAGCTAAAATCTACCGTGATCGAACAAGCTGATCTTCCGAACATACCGCTGGGGCAGATCTTCCGAGCACGGGTGTCACTTTATGACTTTACAAGTCGTGAGGTGACCGATGGACCATTCTCTTTCCTGTTACAGTGTGGAAACTTTCTGTGGTTTGTACTTCCTTCGTTACTTGCTCGTCTGGTTTTGTGTATCGTGCGCACTGCCTACAACTCGGCCTAGGCCCACTTTGCTAGCAGAGCCATGATGCCGGCGCCCACGAAAACACTCACAACCATGAAGGCTAGCCGATAACTGTTTTTCGTCCTAGAAGGATTAAAGATGAAGTCTCGAGCCAACAACTCGACCAGCCCGGTGTAGATCAGAACACCAGCACTAATCGAGTCCAACACACCGCTCACAACATTTGCAGTGTAGCTGCCACTGTTATATGTGGTTCTGACACCGAGTCCGGCCGCGATGGAGACGGGCGTGGTAATCCCGTATGCTCCGCACAGTATCCATGGAGTCCACGACCCAGTTCGAAACGGAATAGTCGATAACCTGGCGCCAATTCCGAGACCCTCGAACGACTGGTGGAACACAAGGACAGCATAGAGTACGGAGAATTCTTCACCAGCAACTCCCAAGTTCAAGCCGATGATCACAGAGTGGAAAATAATACCGAACTCGAGGATCAGAAAAGCACCCAATTGCTGTTTTACAGCAAACCGTCTAGCTTCCTCATCTTTCTCGGTGCCTTGCAGATGTCGACATCCCCAAGTCCTCTCATCATATGCAGCTTCAGACTTAGCTGCGACGTCGTAAAAATTTGGCGTCTCCGCGTCGCCGCAGCAGATGGCTTCATTCGACCCATCGCCACAGCAGCCCGTCTCAGCAGTGTCCTCAGTGATGATCTCGCCACGGCCCATACTCTGTCCTGTGCCCGCGATTCGCTGTCCCTCGGCAACCCCATACTTCGTCTCCACGTACCGACAGCAAACCACGTCCATCAGGAATATCCCCATGCAGGTCACGAGCATGAACGCCGGCGGCCAAGAGTACACCGCCCAACCACCCGCCATACCCACACATGTCGCCGGTCCAATCGACGCGTACGCGGGGTCTAGAAGATGTATGAACGCTGTCGCAACGATGACGCCTGAGCCGAAACACCGCGCGAACAGGTATGCGTACAGCGGCATGCGGAGGCGTGGTAGTCGCTGGGCCATGACGGGGAAGGCGGTGGCGAAGGAAGACACCAGGCCGATGACGAAGATCGAGGAGATGCGGGCTCCCAAATCGCCGTTGTATTCGTTCTCGGAGCTGTTGAGGTAGCATATTATGTCTCTGGTCGTGGCGGTTGTGAGATCTACGGAGTGGGGGTCGGGGATGTTGAAGTTGGAGGCCATGACTGGAGTTTGATGCTCAAGGTGTTCTGAAGAATTCGGAATTGCCTTCTAGTTCTTCGAGTTGAGAGACAAATCGAAAGAACACAGACGAGCTTTTCCGTAGTCACCTCGTCGACCGGACGGATTTGCTTTGCAGAGGCAGTTACCACCACCTTTTTATGTCTGCAAATGCCAGCTGGCGTCGGCCAGGATACAAGGATAAAAAAGCTTTGCAATCATAGTGCACTAATGGGCAGGGTACTCGTACAAACTTACACCCCTGGGTGGACGTACGGTTCGAGTACCTTAAACTGAGTACCTTGGGACCTAGGGAACACTGTCACGTGGAAACTTTACATGGAGTTGTCAGATGACCACTGAACCGTCTCGCATTGCATCGCAGTTTGTAGACTTCCAAGGTCAATGCATGTCTATTTCTATGGTAGGAGAGGATCGCGGCGTGAGTGGTGGATATGAGCATTGCGAATGAGTTGCTACTGCCTTAGTATTGACATGGGTGGCATGTTGAGTTATGAATTCTCATGCTGAGCGGCATTGTTGACATACATTCTGTGTTAGGGTCTTAGTGGTTTGCGCTCGTATAGTTGTTCTGATGCTTCGCCAGTAGAGCTTTTCTTGTAGTATCACAGCTATCTTTTAGGGGTCATGCGTGCTTTCTGAGCTAATGGGTGTAGGGGTCTCTGCTGATGAAGGGGAGTACCTGCACCCGTACGTCAAACGGCTGCTTGACCATCGGCAGTCACGCTAGTCCGAAGTGACACCCAGCGGGCCGTGCTGGCTGTCGGCACCGGGTCACCGTAGGTATATAGAAAACCTGGCGCAGGTTTACCTCAAGAATTGTCATAGGCTACTCGGCGAGCAGGCCCTCTACCTTGTCTCTACGTCAAGAATGACTTGTCAGGACCCTGAGGAACTGGACTGGGTACTCTTAACGGTGGTACCTGGTCTGGGTCTGGGGCGATTCGGTCTTTTTTTTATGCTTCTTTGCTGGGCTGCGAGTCTTGTGTTCGACTCTTGTCCCAATTGATCATGCGCCTTTGTTTTCTTCGTAGGCTCACTTTCTGATTCCTGAGTGTTTGTTCAGAGTGACAGGCTCTTGGCCGCGCGACCGTCTGTCACGTGGTTGCCTGCTTGGTATGCACATAGTTACCTTGAAGCCCAAATTAACTTCATCTTCAGACCACTCCATCCACAGGCCGAGCTGTTGCATTTATCGCGGCGACGATAATATTCCGATGACCTACACAGACATGGGAGAAAACATTGTTGGTTATGACATCTGCTGACTTGTGAAAGCCGCCCTCGCGTAGTATCCTGACAAAATAAGGATAAATCCAACCGAGACAAACTTACCATACGAACTGTCGCAGGCGACTCGGTAGGAGACCCTCCTATTGTCATCGCTGCATGTTCAATGGCCTCTCAGGATTCTAAAGTAACTGGACTGGATGCTCTTGATCGTGGCATCGGATCTGGGTCTGGACTTTTCTTTTTGGAAAACCCGTATCAGATCCCCTCCTCAATCAATACAAACGTCTTTCTAGGCCCTGTTTGTCACTGCGTTGCGTGACTACTTATGTACCTAAACTTCTAGCTGGGTAGCATGGTGGGTTCCGTGATCAAGTTCGCGAGGCTGGTCAAACGTGAGTTCCTGCCAAACTCACGGTCTTCGTGCACTTTCACCTGGTCGGGGCCTAAATGAGAACGGAACACAAATGCTTTGCTGTTTCGGCTGTTTTGAGAAATACTTGCGTTGTCTGCGAGGTAACGCTGATATCCACAATAAGTTACAGGCTGGTTTCGTGTACGCTTATCGACATGAGGCTTCTCGTGCTCCAGAAGAATACAGGGCGCAAAAACTTCCTCCCAAGCTTACCGCTGTTGCATGATTTTCTTGGCATGTCCACGTGATTTTCGGATCACTTGTTTCGAAGTCTGCTAATTCAGATCTGCTTCACAATGCGATCCATAGTCGAAGCTCCAAAGACAATGGGTGCCTGGAGACTTGTAGACTGAATACTCAACTTGCCCGCAGGCACGGCCGTGGTGGATCATACGTTCTTCTATTACCACTTGAGACGGTGTCGGAAAGCTACTGATCGATTGTTGATGATGCGGAGCATACAGATGGCCCTCGATGCAGAGTTTGAGGAGATTCGAAAGCTTTCTGTAAAGCTCGTATCCGCATGAGCAGTTGTATCAACCTCTATATGATGTGGCACCTCTATAATGATCTGGTACGTTGTTCGAGAACAGGCAGAGATGGTCTGCTATTTCAACAAGTCAGACTGCGCACAAGTGTGCTCCTACGGCAAACTAGTCCATGCCTGCCAAATCGTACACATACGTCACACTGAGATCGGTGCATTGGTAGTCCCACCTCAGCTTCAACTGGGCTGGGCCCAGGAAGACCGGCTCGAGCAGCACATCGTCGCCATATTCTTTCGAACCCTGTGCTGCGTATAGGATACCGCTCTCGACTACATTATAGATTGCCAAGAATCCATTCTGCCATGTCTCAATCGCATCCTTTGTCTTCTTCGAACAACATCTTCTGTTCCACCAGGTCCACCCCGCGAGATCCCTTGCTTCGGCAAGATGAAACTTGGCTCGGTTAATGGCGCTGCGTCTCTTTGTGTCGTTCTCCGTCTTGTCTTCTGCGCTCTCTCGGTTGTGTTCAATGAGACTATTGAGCACACTGTTTCCATCGTCGCAATCGCTGGTCACTAAAGCCGCCCTCGCTAACGCCAAGGCGAGCAGAGCTCTCGCCTGAACGATTGCGCACCACATATCCGGTAACCCGACTATTTGTTCTGCCCTTTCGGTGAGGGCTTCCTTCGGAATCTTAGACTCCCCTGATACCCGATGATCGAATTTCAGCCTTCGCCAATTAGCATCGAACGTTTTGATTGCGAGGATCATGCCGGGCTGGAGCTCCTGTTCGTCGATACTCTGTGCTTCTGCACGGTTCTCGCGACAAAGGAGGTGCTCAGCGTATAAGGTAAATATCAGTGTGAGGTACGCGGCATGGAGGGATCTCAACCGCCTTTTCTGCCCGTCGCTCGGCCTGATATCGTGCGCAGCGTGGTGAAGTACCTGCCACCACGATCGTGGGACTGAGTTGTGCGCTTTCGTGGTGATCGGGAGATTGGGATCGAGGAAGCGAGCTATGTTGGCAACATGTGTCTCAAAGGTGATGGCGGTTGTGGTGAGGACATTGTTGATGCATGCACCCCTTTTGAGCATCTCGAGGCTTCTATTCAGGCATTTTTCGAGGATCGCCGACAGACTTTTGATCTCGTCCAGTTCCGTCGTCAGAGTGCCTGGTATGACCCGTGTCCCGGTGTGCCTTGAGGTCTCGATGTCCTCGACTTGGTCGTTGTGTTGAGCGCATTCTAGTGCTCCACTTGTAAGGAGGCTCTTGAGAACCTCCTCCAGCTTGTCCTCCTCCTCGAATGTGTACTCAAGTTCGACATGAGCATCGGTGTATCTCTGGTCTGACTCCATCTTTATTACAACAAATTATGACTCTCTTTGTTGAGATCTGGATCGTGCTTCAGGGAAAGACGCTAGATTTGGATCTTTCGCAGGGCTGGAGCTGGAGCACAGATGTCACTCTAAAGAGACGATGTATCGAAGTATTTACCCTTCAAGCGGAGGAGCCGCTGATTGTTCGAAGTGACGGTACTGAGGCCGCATTGTTGCGTTCAGTGAACTCCTTGCACTTGCACTGTGCGATTTGGCCACGAGTGACACTCGACACAGTGAACACAGGTTCCAACGTCTGTCGCCGTTGAGCCTTCCCGTGATATAGTATATATATGACGAACCACATATATGCCCATCTGGCAATGGCCGTCATTGCACCCAGCCTCTCATCTAATATCAGTCACTGCCATATTAGTCGTGTTGTACGTGACAATATGTTGAGTCCTGGATTGCGATCAGAATCTGAATGCATTATGTCGCTAAAGTCATTCTGACCGTGTGCCAGAAGCTTGGCTGTAGGTACGAAAGTTACATTTCAGGATATTGCCTAATGCTCTTCGATCGTAGTGTGGTGAGATGTTTCTGGAGCTTCTGGGATTGGAGACTCAGCGGTCTCTTAAGCCAGCTTGTTTGCGCAGTCCGACAATCAAGCCCCTGCCATAATCGCTTGCAGGATGCAAGCAAGAGACAAGTGATCATGTGGTGCTAGCAGTGAGCTTGCAGTATCAGTAACACAAGTCAACACGTCATCCGCTTTGTGGCAACACTGCCATAGCCCTTCGTCATTGCAACTACACTCCTGGTGGTTATGTTGGCTGCCACTGTGAAGCCCCTTACGTTGGCCCTTCTTTACATCGCAACAGCTGCATGCTGGAATCGCATGAGATTGGGATGGACTTCTGGACTTCTGGACTTCTGGACTTCATGCGTGCGGGCTGAGCAACTGATTGTTTGCACAGACACGTAGCGAAGAGGTTGTCGAGATGTGACTGGCGCTCGAGCTGGGGTGTGTAGCAAGCATGGCTGACCTAGTAACTGCAATATTCATTGTTCCTGTACTCTGCCTCAATTGTCGAGGGTCTAACAAAAGACTGCCCAAAAGGTATCATATCGTTTTCGAGTGAGAGAGCCAGGACACTCTTGATGCGCCTCACGTGTTTTATATCCAACGTGGCCCTCCAATGTAACTGTCGTGCAATGCCCGGATATGCTTGACGTGTGAACAGATTCTGCCTTCCGCCTGAACTTGAATCGAAATCTGCGTCGGCGTGACTAAGTGGAAAAAGCATGAACTAGTCCATTGCAGGTCCGATTCCTCGCGGTGAGCATCAGAAGGTGCACGTTTCTTGCACCACCGCATAGCCCTAGTCACAAGCCGTGTCGACCGCGTTGTTAGCCATGGGCTTTCTGCTGCTTTGTAGTCTTTGTACGCTTCCGGTTCGATGAATGCCCAGGCATACGTGCTTACCGCAAAGACAGCCACCATGCATAAGAATGGTGTGTCATCGTGCTTGTGGATTTTTTAGAATCTTCGATGTTGTTCATACCAAAGAATTCCTAGGGAAGGCACGTTAGACACTCAGCATTGTGGCTCAGGAGGTTGTTCGCAAGAGTCATGCAAGACTTCAAAGTACCGACCACGGTTGAGAGCCATGCCGCGCCCACAGTCTGTCAGCGGAGGTTTCTGCTTGCGAAATAGCAGCCGTTGAGTGTTGGGAATTGTTCTACGATATGGGAAAGTTGACCAAAGTCCAACAGTGCTTCTAGCGTCGCCACAGCGAGGACTAGCAGACAATACACATAGCAGGGTGACTTACCGTAACAAAGCTCGAAGGTAAAAGTATGATAGTTACCAAAGGGCAGATGAAGATGTTTTGGTTGTACCAGCGCAGGAGATCGCAGAAGCCATACCGCCGGCTTATCAACAAGCTCCGCAGTAACAGTGCCATGGTGATGCAGTCCTTGCCCTTCTGCTGCACACACTGCTATGGCACACTACACATGTACGTCGATCAAGAGGTGTGGTAAGGCATTTGCAAGGCACCACTGCGTAGACGGTGGTACGCCAGCTGTCAGACCGTGCTACTGGTGATTGTCGTCCCAGCTGACAAGAGTGGGAACTCATTGTTGCCGGATGCTAGCATGGAAAGATTTGGGCTAAGGATAGCTGCATTGAGTTCTCACCTTGATACTTCTAGGACCTCGTACAAGACCTTGTAAGAACAAAGAGCAAATGATATAAGGAAGGTATTTCTGTTGTCTCACCACGACTAATGCATTATGCTTTTGACCCAGAAAGGTTCAAACAGCCAGTCACTCACTCTTTAGATTGAATGCCATCTCTGCGGCTCACGAGACATTCGCACAGAGTGTACCACAATGCGCTGAACAACGATCATGGTGTCGGTGGTACAAGAGCTCTGGAAAACCAACATGCTTACTAATAAGCCAAGAAGAAACGAAGCTCGCGACAAACAAGGCAAGTAAAGCGAAATGAACCTGTGGACAAGGGAAGTGCGGGGAAGCTTGGGGCAGGCAGGTCCGGGGTCTGATTCGATCTTCAGCTGCCTCTCACATGCCGCTGACCTGGCTCCTGTGTGGTTGGTTGGTTGGTTGATACGTAGCTCCCGGCTGACCGCTGGGAGCCGCGTACACTGTTTGCTCAAGTGCCAGGTACGGCAGAGCCCTGCGCTGCAACGCTGTCCAACACTCGGATCGGATGCGCCGAAGTACTTAACCTCGGAAACCTGCCTCGTCGCTGCTTCCTTTCCTGTGTTACCTGACCAAGTCCAGACGTACTTTACGATTTCTGCATTCACTGACAATCACGTCTGCACTCACAGCACGACTTCGAGCAGCCACTACCCAGTATTACACTAATATCGCCTAACTGTGTTCTACGAGCTACTCCGAAGAAGCGGCTTCTGTTCCCTGAATACGACCCCCAACTTGCTCACCGCATCCCTGACCAGAAAGAAGGCAAGGAGCGCCAGCATCAAAATACAGCACGAACCCTCCCTCGCACAGCCAAAATGCAACCAAGACACGTCATCGCAGCCTTCGGAGTCGTCGGCGTCGGCGCTGTCGCGCTCACGCAGATGGGCAACACCTCCCAAGACCGACAGTACAAGAAGACCCTCGCATACATGCATGACGGCAGAGAAAAGATTGCTAAGAAGATGGAGGATGCACAGGCTAGCGTCAGCAATGTTGTTTCAAGCAAGAAATGAGCGGTAGGCAGCAGCATAATCGAGCCAGAGCATTCTGGTTGAGAGAAGAACTGTGGTGAAAGATGAACGGTGACATGAGGCATATTAGCCAGTTGGCGCATCCGTTTTGTGAGGGAAATTGTACTTAGCTTGCGTGGGTAGAATTGAAAACATGCCTATCCAAGACCGTACCGAATCAAGCAACGGAAGCTATCTTGACTATCTTCTCCGTTCCCCCCCTCAGCTCAATGACAGAACTTGGCTTGGACATATAGATCATTTCCAATCAATCCAGTGCATAGGCAGATCAGTCATGGCAAGTGTCGCGCACGTTTCCGCTATGGTTTCTGAGACCTCGGAAGAATGACTGACCGACCAAGATCTACCTAACACCTGTCCAAAAACCTATATACGATTGTGCTGCCTCTCAAAGGACACCTGCCTATCAACATAGCCACCAGATTGCACTCTCTACTGCTCAAAGCTTGATCTTGATGCCCGCATTATCCATACCCACAGCAACCGCGCTCAACACAGCTGCATAGCCCACCAGTACAGCCATGGCAGCTCCATTTCCCATATCAAGCGTATTCATTGTCAGATTCACCAACCCTGTCCCCAAATTCGCAAGCAAGAACAACGCCAATCCATTTTGATTGAAAGCCCGCATGATCGGACTCGCTATCTCAGCGGCTGTGATCGACTCGTGGGCGTACTGCTTGCTGAATGCGAAGCGGGGCCCAACTGCTTCGATTAACGCGAAGAGAAAAAGCTGGGCGTTATTGTAGGCTATTATCCAAAAGACATAGGGGATGTTCGCAAGGCGGCGGGAGACTGTGAGGTTTGCTGCATGGAAGTTTGTGGCTAGGAAGTAGCAGAGTGCGTATATTGCAGCTCGGAGGAGGAGGTTGGGTAATACGACCTTTCTGCGCTCGATTGTGACCTGTTGTTGTTCCATTTCAGCGACCGGAAGACCTTTCTTTCCTGTGACGGGCTTGGTAGCGCCGGCGTCCTGATATTGGCAGACTAGAACGCCGGTGCTGCGGCCGCTTAGGAAGATGCTCAGGTAGCCGATGAAGGAGAAGACTCCTTCGCGGTTCTTGGTCAAAAGGTCTGAGTTGGGTGTGCGTGGAGCAATGAGGATAAAGGCGAGTAGGTTAGTATTGTTCAGGACGAGCTCGTAGGTTAGACTGATCAGCAGGGCTACCACATCGTAGCGTATCGACCTAGCTCGTGGCCCAGTCTTTGCGGCGTCTCTGCTTCTGAGAATGCTCAAGCAGCAGTCCACTGCTTCCACAAATGGCGGCAAGAATCCAAGTGTGAAGAAAAAGTTCCAGTGAACTCCATACTCTGTGACGTGCTCGGCATAGTCCAGATTCTTGACTGAGATGAGCCGCGCAATTCCAAGCACAAACAGTGGCACAGAGTGTCTACATGCCGCGATCATCCTGCTAGCAACATTTACTCCTTGCTGCTGTCTTGCAGATGAAGCATATTGTCCGTCACGGATCACGGCTCGAGCACCCACAAGACCGCCACTGAAGACGAAGCTTCCAACACCTAGATCCATCATTGACGTGCCCCACGTTTCGACCTTAGCGAAGCGGCGAGGGAAGACGCGAAAGTCCACAGCAAGGATGGCAAGAGCAGTAGCTATGAGCATAGCACCTCGGTAGTTCGTGAGGAAAGGACGAACGATGAGTGCGCCCGGCTGGAGGACAACATTCTGTCTCGATTGTGCTGTTACCTTGCCTGCGCTCCCAGCTGACTTAGCATCGCCATTCTGCGCTGATCTGTCTGGAGTGCTTTTGTCTTTACTCCTTCTGCTCCGTACTTGCTGCTGCAAAGGTAGCAGTAGTAGAATGGCAGGCACTACCAAGGCCAGATTAAGGAACAATGGCGCAGAAGCGTAGACTGTGAAGGCGAACAGAATAGCGCAGACATTCAGCAAGAAGTCGATCGCATATATGATGAACGCATCCGAGTCCGACAGGAGATTTCTCTTCGAGAGCGTCGTCCAAAGTAAAATGGCTGACTAAGCAATGCATACTTAGTTTCTTACCGGCCACCAAAAACTTGAATTAACTTAC
Source organism: Knufia petricola (assembly GCA_002319055.1). NCBI lineage: Eukaryota > Fungi > Ascomycota > Eurotiomycetes > Chaetothyriales > Trichomeriaceae > Knufia > Knufia petricola. Next base: position 222,984 of record NMUC01000027.1, on the reverse strand, counting down.
CGCTGCCACGAGCGTCACAAGATTGATGTCGATCAAGGAGCTGCCCGAAAGATTTGATACAAAGGCTTCCTTTCGCAGCTTATAGCTCAATGCTTCAGCTCTCGTAGCTGGGTCGGGGTCGTCCATCTTGGCTCGAAGTCTTGGTGCTAGCGCTCATCAAAACAGTCGTACAGCGATTGCCGGCAGAGACGCTTGTCCCAAAGTCGCTGGAGCACTCGGTCGATGGGATGTGTCCGACTTGCGCAGTATAAGAAGGAGCCAATAGAGTGACCACAGTTGCAGAACTGTAAGAGCCTTGAAGGCTCCTGTCGTTCAATTTGCAAACCGAAGTTGTGCCAGACAGCCTTACGTAAGGCATAAGTTTTACGTCTGGTACGGCAGTATCATTTCACCTTCCTATCTGCATGTCAGCAATATGTCAAGTACGTTGTTGCGAGTCCTTATCTGGCGGGCATCAGCAGCACCGAACCTTGCCACAACAGTACACATTGAAGCTGTTGATGGAGCACTAGACTTATGCGACGGCTGTTGAGGCAAACGCAGTGATGACACGTTAACTACTCTAGATTCACATGCTTGTTGCAGCGCACGATCTTGACCGTGCTATGGACCAATCAAGCCTTCTGCGGCCCAATCCTTCCTTGCTCCCCAGATAATGCCTGGCCTCCTTGCTCATCAGCGAACGCCTTGCCTCCCACGTGCTTGTTACCGAGCCATCTGCCCGGGTGCCACCAAGCAAATGTGTACACCGCAACCACAATTGGCAGGAATTCCAAGCATCCAAAATACACTTCGTGTGTACTCAGGCCCTTCAGCAGCCCCTCTGCGGTCTCCGCCAGTCTGAAAACTGTCCTGAGGTACACAGCCAGGGTTGCCACAAATGCGGCGGCTGCGAAGGTCTTGAACCCCGACGTCGTAACCTTGCGCGAACGCCAGACAAACGCGATGAACACCACGATGAAGAGGAAGAACGCAAAGACCTGGAAGGCCAGACCGGCGAGAAGGATGTTGTTAGGTGTCGTAGGATCTCCGCCGTCACTTTCCGCAGCGCCAATCATCGCCGCGCCGGCTACTTGAACGACGGTGGCGACCACATCGCACACGATGAAGATCCAGAGTATAAGTTTTGGCGCTATTGGCGCGAATTGTCGACCGACTCGGTTGATTGCAATGCTGACTAAAGTGTAAATAGCTGCCTGTTGTATATTGTCAGCTTGCAATTACCGACGTCCACTCCTAGCACGAGATACTCACACTAAACATAACTGGCGCAACGACGATGAAAAAATACTGAATCACGAAATAGATGACCCCGTATGGGTTCTTCTGACTAGAAAACGTCCTCGCAACGTACCCAACGAGTTCCATCACGAGCCCAACGGTAACAGGAATGAAGTACCATGTTTTGTACTTGAAAAGCAACCAACTATGAAGAACGAGCGCGATGAAGAAGAGCGCAAGTGCCAGTGCGCAGAGGATAATGCTGGGGACGTAGCCGTAGATAATGATGCATGCTGAGCCTGCGTTGTTTGGTCGTGGCCAATTGGGGTCGACGTAGCCTAGGGCGTCGGCGCCGGCGCACGGATTGTACGGTTGAGATGACATGGCGAGGTATTGTTTTAAGAATGGCTGATGGTGAATTGTTGGTCTTGTCTAGAGGGTAGGAGTTCGTGGTTTATCAGTCTTGGACGCGCCGGAGGTTGCTGGTCTAGCTATCAATTGAGCCCTCTGCCTGCTTCCTGTCGGTTCTTACGCGTCGCGTCACCGAAAGCTTACAAGCCCACGGTTGTTTCTGTCAAGCATGGTGCGAATGAGTGCGTTTATGTTAGCATAGCGATTTGTTCCAATCTGTGATTACGGAGCGAAACCTAAAGTCTTGACGTACGTGTTACTCTCAGGATGCCTTCAAACGGACGTACGTTTTAGCCTATCCCACGATGGTTAAGGAGTGTGAGCCAATCATATAATATGCCTTGTTGTTGATCCTTAACCTGCCGTAAGCCTGACTCTATCATAACTATGTCTGATTCGATGGATTAGTTGAACGATCAATACCTATGTAAGCACGCCAACGCGTACAAAGATTTCTTGAGAGTACCACGTACGTGCATAGCTCAGCCATCAAACAACGAATACGAATATCTTACTGTTTGTGGTTAGACCAGAAAGTCCTCCAGGTCCAAGGAACACGAGACGATCTGTGTGAGGCACCAACGTTTACTTCAGCCGCTCAGACTCAAAGCCAGGCACCACTCTTCTGCAACTCACTACAGACACTGAGGGTCCAGGGACTAACAAATTTGTCTGGTGCTTGCAAGTGCCTCGAAAGCTTGAAAGACGCAATGAACCAGCGTGAAGCAGTGCTGCATGGAAGCTAAGTCGCTAATCTGGGGTTAAAGGCATCAATAGGGTCTGGTGCCTGGCGCTCGACCCGCACGGAATCTCGCGATGTGGGTGAAATTCTAATTTGCCTTCGAGACCTCCAGGTTTATTTTCTGTCCCTGGCTGACGATAAAATTCAAACTTTAGCTGTTTGTTACTAGGCATTCAACGATTCTGATTGACATTTATGTTGAACGAATCTAAATATGAGTCATAGTACGGTATCAGCAATCTGAGAGGCAAAACAGACCACACCCAACACTTCAACATCTGCTTTTGTGTGGGTGCTTGGTATGTCAATGTTGGAGAAATCGAAAAGGCCGAACTGCGAAACGAGTCTACATACGTCACTAATTCAAGATTAGCCGATTGCAGAAGGTGCCAGGCCCATCGTACATAGATTCAGCTTCTCCAAGACAAAGCGACTGGTGGGTGAGATCCGCCCCAACTTCTAAGCGGGTACCAGTTATGACCTCGGGTAAGGTGATCTGAATAATGTCACCTAATGTTTTCGCCAAGCGAGGATGGCTTCGATTAGCCCTACCTAGTCTTGAGAGGAAGCGACGAAACCTGATTTGTTGCTGCCGGGCATGAGCTTGCATGTGGTGTACGAGAACTCGAGGACATGCGGCGGGTTGCAAGTACTCGATCGAGCCAGTAGATTCAGGTAACATGCTTCTCCGCACTCACGCTTTTTTTCTCCTGCAAGTGGTGTGAGAGCAGGCGCACTGTAACTTGAATGCACAAAGTCGAAAGTCGGCACACACGGTGCACGTAACCACAGTTGACACAATCCATGTAATTGTAATTCGATCGTGCTCACGATCTGGCCGCGCGTGCAGCGCTAGGCCTGGAAAACGTGGCCAGAGCGCTGGAGTGCAAGCGTTGGGAACTTTTGCTGCGCCTCCAACGCCCTCAACTGCCAAGAAATCGAGGCCCAAAGGGATAAATTAAGCTTCCACTTGCTCTCCAGCGTGGGAGAAATGCGTCGATGCGACCAGCCATCGATACTAATCGCCCCTGAGGTTACAGTAAATTGAGGGTAGAACAGGGATGAGGAGCCGTGGCGATATCTTGTCTGCTTTGGGACGGCTCCGTGCGCGAGCTGCGATCTCGAGCAGGCAGAGACAATGCCGCAGGTATTTGCGAGCACCGTAGTTTCTCTGCCACTCAGTAGATTCCATCTCTTGCAGGTGCATCTTGATCGTGAAGTTCGAAGACAAGTGTTCGACACGAAGTAGACAAGAGCGACGACGTCTGCGACGACGGACACGATAGACCTACCTTAACGATTGCCCCTCGTCAACTCGCAGATCGCCGACAGAATGGGCCGAATTCTTCGCACCCTCACCTCACACGATGTCGAAAAACTGCTCTTCGAGGGTCGACAGATCGTCATAATGGAAGGAAACGTGCTGCAACTTGACGGCTGGTTGAATGAACATCCTGGCGGTCGACTGGCCATATTACATATGGTCGGGCGAGATGCGACGAACGAGATCAATATGTAAATCTGCCATTCCTTGTGTCAAACATGAAATATCCTGCCCACACGGTGAACGTGACGGTCAGATCGACGGAGAACAAGGAGTTGAACTTGAAGTGGCCGCCTTGCTCCTTGTATACATATCATGATTCGGAAGCACCGGAAACAAGGGTCGCCTCCCTCGGATTTACCGTCCCGGGAACCAAGGATTATGCCCAATTAACTTCCTATGCCGCAATGCTGACCAATACTTTCCAGCTACCATTCCTCATCCACCCTCCGGTCGATGCACAAGTACCGGATTGGAAGGCTTACCAATCCGTGGAAGAACAAAACACCACCAATAAGAGGAGGTTCGTTCTCTGATCCGGACGAGACAAGTTCGACGGCCTCAAACTCCGACTCGGACTTAAGTGATGCTACGACCATATGTGCTTCCAGTACCTGCTCTGACAGTGTACGACAACAAGACAACGCTAAGCCGCGGAACGTGACGAAGCAGGTGGTAGTAGGGGACATCACGGACGCTACCCCTTCGAAGCGTTCTCCACCCTTAATACCGCACAGAGATACTGCCACAGAGGCCCTTATTCAGAAGACCATTCAAGGGGAAGTAGACGACAACATCAGAGACTACCCATCGCTAGACTCTCGGACGCAACGCGAGATCGAGAACAGATACCATGCACTCCACGAGCGTGTCAAGAATGAAGGATTTTACGAATGTCATTACCGGGAGTATGCCAAAGAACTTGCTCGCTACCTCTCGATCTTCGCTCTGTTCATGACAACACTGCTTCATGGCTGGTACTGGACGTCTGCTTGCCTACTGGGCTTGTTCTGGGTAAGTGACACATGACCCAAAGTGCGAAGTCTGGTGCTGACAGCAACCTAGCATCAAATAATGTTCACCGCACATGATGCTGGCCATCGGGGCATCACGCATAACTTTGTGTATGATACACTAATAGGTGTTTTCATCGCCGACTTCTGTTGTGGCCTGTCCATCGGCTGGTGGAAGAGCAGTCACAATGTCCACCATCTCATCACCAACCATACGGTAAGCTCCACACGGACGACATCCTGCCAGTATAAAGCACTAACAGGCGCATAGGAACATGACCCGGACATTCAAAACGTACCCCTGTTCGCCACCTGTCCTTCCTTCTTCAAGTCAATACACTCAAGCTATTACGACTTCACCTTCGTCTGGGACAAAGCAGCAGACTTCGCCGTTCGCTACCAGAAGTACACATACTACCCCGTCATGGGCGTAGCCCGGTTCAACCTCTACATCTTGTCCCTGCACCACCTCCTTCTCGGGCCCAAACCCTCCCGCTCGACACGCTGGATCCGCAAAACCGAGATAGCCGGCATGGCATGCTACTGGTTCCTCTTCGGCTACTGCCTTGTCTGGCGAACTCTCCCAGATTGGCCAACGCGAATCGCATTTGTCCTCATCTCCCACATCGTCACCATGCCACTGCACGTTCAAATCACGCTTTCGCACTGGGGCATGCCCACAGCAGATCTCGGCGAGGGCGAATCGTTCCCCCAACGCCAGCTGCGCACCACTATGGACGTCGACTGTCCTCCTTGGCTAGACTTCATCCACGGCGGTCTGCAGTTCCAGGCTGTGCACCATCTGTTCCCACGAGTCCCGAGACACAACCTGCGCCGTCTACAGAGTCTCGTGCGCGAGTTCTGCGAGGATACAGGCATCAAATACTCGATCCTGGGCTTCGTGAACGGAAACGAGAAGGTTCTGGGCAGGTTGAGCGAGGTCACGGCTCAGATGGAGCTGATGCTGCAGTGTCAGCGGTACATGGCTGAGACGGGCGAAAGTGGGCTACACTGATTTTGGTCGGATTGAGTGGCAGGGGCGTTATAAGTGTATTTCCTTTTACCAAAGGCGCGACAATGAGCGACCACAGAAAGACACGTCATGTTTGAGGTGCGGATGCTGTTGACTTTTGCCGTCCGGCCACATGTCTAGAGAACAAAAGTAGTAGGTACGGTACGACTTTGGCGTCAAGCTCACACGGGCGCACCCTTCCAGATTAGGATCTGAACTTAATTCTGTATGTTCAAATTCGAAAGCAATGCAAGCTTTCCTGCGAACTGCTCTTTTCAGTGTGCGCTATTCCCACGATACATGCGTCTCACAGGTGGCCACGTCTCAAACAAATAATGACACCGTGGTAGGTGTTGTGCTGGGTCGCGGGGACTTGCGACCAGTAGTGCGGCAGTAGTGTTCTCGAAAGAGGAAAAGGACGAGATACGTCCATCAGCCAGAGCACACTACAGAACGAAAGCGCGCGCTACACGAACAGAGAGGCTCGACGGCGAGTCTGGAAACAAGCGGAAACCAGGCCAAACACTGCTGTGATGGAAGCTGATTATTACTGAGGTGGGGTTTATGTTCGTCTATCGCAGACCTCACCAGCATGCCAGGTAGCAGCGTGATCGCCACACCTTGAACCACTACCCGTGATTTCCCTATGATGGTCCTAGAAGGAATAGCCGCGAGTGGAGGTTCTTCCAAGCTTGCTTGTTCTCTAGCTGTCCCCTAAGAGATACCACTGCCCGTTCCACGTGCCAAAGATTTCTTCAACGTTGGGCATGGTGTCCTCCCACGGTACTTTGAAATTACCTGCGTTGAATCTGGGTGAGTAGATTCGCATGTCAGGCGTTGATAGTGGCAACGTGCTAAGCTGGCCTGCTGTTGCATCGTTGGGCTCTTCGCACTCGTCTTCCCGTAGTTTCAGAAAGCGCAAGCCAGGACCCCCAATATCGTCGTCTTCGGTCCTCACTTGGACGGTCCACTTCCCCTCCTTGATCCTCTCGAGCTGTACCCGCAAGTGTTCCAACGCCGTCTTAGTCTGCGCCATGATATGCGCCGGACGATCTTTTTTCTTGCCGTAGGCGTAGCTCGTGAACAGGCAAGCAATCCACACAGCTGGTGCCCCCTCCCTCTCGAGTTGTGGAGGAATAAGCAGAGACGTCCCTAGAAGATGCTCCTTCTTTGCCTCGACATCACCAAGAGAGTCGCAGTGTTGGACGTAGACTCTGTCTGCGACCGGGTATTGTTGCTTGACTGCCTTGGCGAAACCTGCACCCCATTTCCCCACGCAATTCGTCGCGTGGACGAGTATCGATCGGTCTGGCAGGTCGGATATAGTGTGTGATGTGTCGTGCAATTTGAGCTTACTTGTGGGCGCTGAAAGTAAGCCCATCTTGCTCTTGGCGGCTGAGCTCAGTCCTCGAGATTGTCTTTTCGCTGGTTGGGGTTGGCTTCTTCAAGATCTTCGTTGCGATCCCCTCGTTCCGCTTGTTGAGAAGACGAGATCACGACATTCATAACGGTGGGCGCCTATGTTATCGATGACCTAATTCGTAATGGTCGTAAGAAAGAATGTGGGTGACAGAAGGTTCGCAAACGAACAATCCCGCGATGATGAAATGGTGAAGTGAATTTCCGACTCGTCTCACATGAAGAGAGAGTGTGAATCTAACGGTGAACATAGCTATGCTTGTATTCAGAAGTAACCATAGGTATGCATAGCTTGGCCTTTGCTTTCAGCGTTTGCCTTACAGCTACTTTGATTCCATGCCACGTTTGTCGTATTCTGAAAATGCCGTGTTGTCGAGTGCTCAAATTCTGCTGCCAACATTACCTTCTATGCCAAACTTGACTTCGTCTTTCCTCTGTTCGCGAGGCGTGTCACCTCTCACACGTCTGAGTCTTCAGCTCTTCTTCCAAAACGACATGATACTCTTCCTTCCTCTCATCATCTTGCCAGTAGAGGATCGGCTACCATAGGGTTTCTCTTCACCAACTTCGCTATCGGTGGGCAGTAACATCGGCGTGTCGGATCTGCTTTGCTCGAGATCACCGTAGTCCTTTGACATGCTCGGCAACGCTGATTTCTTGCTTGTCCTATTGCTCTGTCGGCTCCTCAAGCTCCCGATGCGTTTCTCTTCGGCTTCCAGCTTGTCAATGTCTCCTCGAACAGTGGATCCGTTTGCACCCAGATCCTCCTCTCTGATGGGCAAAAATTTGACCACCCCTTTGCTTGCTGGAACCTTGAGACTGTCCGACAAGAAGTCTTGGATCATCATGGTGGCTCGTATATTCTTGACCGAGGCTATCTCCGATGGAAGTGCTGTGACCGTAAGGAGGTATACCGGCTCAATTGACCCGCCAATCATGATAGCGGCATCGGTTGTGATTGTGATCATTATACTTGTGGGTGGCTTGTGATATATTTCGGAGACAGTCATGAGCAGATCGTTGAGGAAGGTCTGTTCTTGCTCCAACTGCGGTTCAGCGTTAGTAATCGTCACCAGGATTATTCCAAACATACGCAGCAGCTGGTTCGTAGCTCCACCACAATCATGGAGTCTCTTGTGACTCGATCCCTGGCTGAGTTGTATGGTGGCCTCACTGCAAAGGCTTGATCGAAGAATTGGCTGTTCCGTTTCGACAATTCTTTATTCTGCCATGTCTTCTCGAGTTCGCTCGCACTGGACAGACCGTTACTGCCCCCTCTTGACACATTAGATCTCAACACCTCGACGCTTTTATGCTCTTTTGGTGCGGGAGAAGATTTGCCCAAATGGAAGAGGCGGTTTGGCGCAGTGGATCGTCGATCGCTCTTTTGAGACCGAGATCTTCGAGGCTCCTGTCTTCTTGGGGGTGTTGGCGTTGGGAAAGCATTCTCAACAGGAGCAGGCCTGATGTGACTTGCAGTAGAGGGCGTTCCGTTGCCGTTCTGCTCGTGAGCTTCGCCTTGCTGAGACGGCATCTCTAGGGACGACCCCAGATGGGGACTGTCGCGACCGGTTGAAGTACGCTGAGACTGTCGGAAGCCCTTAAATATCACGAGTGGTGGAAGAGGGGCCACGGACGGCATGAATAAAATAATGAATACACCACAATCTTGCGACCAAAAAGACAGCTAGAAATGAGCTAGCAAAAGAGCTCTCCAAGAAGCTGATTGTCAGTGAGACAGAACATTGAGGTCGTGAACAACATGTTCTCGGTCCAAAGATCAGACGTGGAAGGCGAAACGAACTACATGCTGCTTCCCGTGGCAGGTGCATGGCATGATCTTACCTTCCAGCAACTCATTGTGCCGCCTTGGTTGTGAAGGGGCTATTAGGTGCGGCTGCTGCGTCCGCCCTAGATTGCTTACGCTGATACTTACAAGGTATTAATTCTTGCTCTCATGATCCCTGCCTCAGTGACTGGCGGGTGGTGAAGGTGAGCTTGAGTGACGGTAAAATCGCCAGCACAAGCGCGACCAGCAGTAGGCGGCTCCAATCCAGACGCGCCTCGACGCGTGCAACCGATTCAAGAGCGAGGAAAGTCTGCCGAGTGTTTGTGCTACATTACCCCCGGACGCACCTTGTTTCGACCCAGGTGTGCTTGAGCTTGCAAAGGTAGGAAGAGAAGCCAACTACTGCAAGATCGAAAACATGATGTAGCTCTTTCTCTATTCAGCATGTCTTGATCGTCAATCTGGACCTTCTCACACGCTAAGCTCCAGCACAGATCTTCCCAGAACTCAAAAGGTCGTGCTCCGATTGGCAAAGAGATGCTGCTCTCCCCTGCGTTTACGTCATGTAAAACGGCCTCAAGGTCGTGTGGTGTTTGGACATGACAGCTACACTCGTCACACTTGACCAGCTGGGTGAGACAATTTAAGCGAGTCAGGATTCAGCCTAGTAGCTCTTATTGTCAGTACCAGTTGTCCATAAATTGCATGTGCCAGGTACATTTCTTCTCACCACCACAACCACGACACAGCCATGTCTCTAACTCGCATCGCCAGACTACCGCTACGAAACACCACACGCCAGTTCTCTGTCTTCACATCCAGTATGTCTACCTTTAATCTGGAATAGCACCTCCATACCCTACCGTCTAATCAACCTCTACTAACCAGCGCCCTCAGGAATGGCCGATAAATCTCCCCTCGACGCCAACAAGCCCGGCAGCGTCGGCAACGAGTTCTCCAAAGACGGCAACATTGGCAGCGCAGGCGAGAAAGTCGGCGGGCCCTTCGCCTCAGACGGCAAGGTCGGCAAAGAATTCACGCAGCAGGGCTCCGTCGGCGGGAAAGCGCAGGAGATGGCCGAGAGCAAGTCCGTCTTCGACAAGGACGGTGCTATTGGCAAGGAGTTCCAGGCCGATGGAAAGATTGGCTCGGTCGGTGAGGCTGTAGGAGGTCCGTTCAGCTCTGAGGGCGCCATCGGAAAGCAGTTCACCGACAAAGGTTCTGTTGGAGGCGCGGTGCAGAACAACCTTGGGAGCAAGACGAACTAAGTCGAGAGAGTGACTCGGAAAGACTACGGCGCTTGCCAGACAGCTCTGGCGTGGAAGATATGCTCAAGCAGTGTGAGCTTTATACGCGTTCCCAACGAGACGTAGCATGCACTATGCATAACAACACAACCTTGATTTGATGCATCATAGGTGATATGCAACAACATCTATCTCACTCATAAATTGCCTCGTTTCCTATCTATGTTCTTGGACCCCAAAAGAGAAGGGGTAAGTCGAAAAGTTGTCTTACCCCTTCACACCTTGCACAGCTTTACCTCCCCATCCACCCCCCGTCAATATTAACAATCTCTCCACTCACATACCTCGACGCATCGCCCGCCAAAAACACCACCACACCCTTGAAATCCTCCGGCTGCCCCCACCTGCCCGCCGGAATCCTCGTCAAAATGCTCTTCTGCCGCTCCGCGTCCGCCATCAGCGCCGTGTTCATGTCCGTGTCGATGTACCCCGGCGCAATCGCATTGACGTTGATGCCCTTGGCCGCCCACTCGTTGCTCAGCGCCTTGGTCAACTGGCCGATGCCGCCTTTGCTCGCCGCGTACGCGGGCACCGTGATGCCGCCCTGGTACGTCAGCAGCGACGCGACGTTGATGATGCTGCCTCGGCTCTTGCCGGCAGGCGGCTCTGGCTTGGAGAGCAGGTAGGCACCGAAGTCGCGGCACATGGTGAAGACAGTGGTCAGGTTGACCTGGAGCACGTTGTTCCAGTCGTCGTCGGGGAACTGGTGCGCGGGATGTCTCTTTTGGATCCCCGCGCATGTGAGCAGGATGTCCATGTTGTGGCCTGCGGCGGCGAGGTCGGGTATGATCTTGGAGACGGAGGATTGGTCGGCGAGGTCGGCGGTGGCGATCGTACATTTGCGGCCGAGCGAGGTGATGGTGTCGTGCGTTTGCTTGTTTGATTCGTCGCGTTGGATCAGGATGATGTCTGCGCCTGCTTCTGCTAGAGCTTGTGCCATGGCTGCTCCGATGCCGCGGGTGCCGCCTGTTATTACTGCTGTTCGGCCCTCGAGGGAGAACATCCTGGAGAGCGCGTCCATCTTGTCCGTGACCTGGAGTGTGTGTTTGTTGGCCTTTGTATCGTGTTGTGTTTACAGGAGTCTCGAAGAAGGCGCTGCTCGTCGAGGAAAGTGGTCTAGTGTCTGTCGAGTGCTTGAAGCAAGCAAAGGTCAAGCTGAATACCTGCCGTTTTGTTAGAGGACATCGTCTTTGCTACATCGTATGTTCGCCGATGCAGGTACACCCGCAATTCGCGGCGAGCCTGCCGTATGGAGAAATGTTGCTGTTTCTGACCTGCCCCACGTCGGCATCTGATCGGTTTCTGACGCAAGTGTGGGGTTGAAACACCAAGATCACTGCGATTGATGGCGGCGAGATGTGCGCTGGTTCACGAGTGCTTCTTCACAGCTAGTATGCGATCAAAATTGTCAGATGGTAATCGCACTCCGTGCAATACTTCCCTGCCGAAATTGATGCACTTGAGTCCACGTCCCGGATGAGCCTTCTTAGAAGAAGATTGACGAGCCATCCGATGTTGTGCTGAGCGTCGCAGGTTGCCTGTTCCGTGCAACAACGGCGTGCGCTGCCGTGAAGTCCAAAGGTGGCTCGTCACCCTCGATGTTGCTGATGTCGAAGATGCTCACTCCATCCTCGTCGCCTAGACGTACAATTTCCACGTGCTTCGCGCTCGATAACATGAAGAACGAAAGGTCTCCCAAACACACCTCGTTGTCCGATATATAGTAGTAGTGCAACAACTGCCCTTCCCATCGGCTCGAGGATAGTCCCTTTAGGCGTGGTGGGCTGACTTCAACCGGTGCGTCGTCGACGAGATGCCAATAATGGAATGACGGCGTGCTATCCGCAGTAACTATTAAGAACAATGTAGTCATGTTATCCCAGATCAACTGGCGAACCTCTTTCTGATATATGATGGCTGCAACAACAGACTGCTGCTCAATATCCCAGATAAAAACGACATTTGGAGAACCGTGCACCTTAGATGCGACTCGTTGAAGCTGGCAACTGACGGCAACCAGCTCAACTTCTCCGATCCCATCAGTGCCGAGATCCCATATGCCTTCCACTCGTCTGTAGGCATCAGGTCCGACGTGTTGCCATATAGCGGTGGTCGAGCTGCTGAGCACCGAAGGGTGCCGGAGAGAATATGGCTCAATAGCGAGAGACTGGGAGTCTTGATAGCGAACCATGATCTGCTTTGAGCCATTCCCTACCGCAAGTTTGGTAGTCGTCTGACTTCCGGCTTTCTCGACCCAATCAACAGAGCTAACGCCTGTACCGGAGAATGCGAAGCTGAGTCCTGCAGGCACAACACTCTCTGGACTAACGTTGAACTGCCTCAGGGGATGGCCCATGGCAGAGAAGAAGCTAACCTTGGTACCGTACGCCGGTGAGTCCCACACCATGAGCATTGGTTTCTCATCAGGTGACCACTTAAGGCCCTGTGCATCTATGGTGTCTGGTCTGAACGTAGACACAACGCTGCCCCTCTCCATGACCACGACAAGATCTGTATGCCTGTCTCGCACAAGTATCGCGAGCACTGAAGTTGTAGTTTCCGTCTCACCATTGCCGCGACGTTGCAACATTGCGTAGCCTTGAGCCGTGGAGAACTTCCGATTGGGAACATCGCCGCGTTGGGCTTGGGTCAGTGACAAAATTGATGCGTGCGAAGCGAGGTCGAATACAATGATGGCTGAGTCATGATCAAAGACGAAATCTATGGCAGATATCTTACCATAATGGGCTGGGAACTCAATGTCTAGGACGACTCTAACCACTTCAACGAAGCTCAGCGCGTTTTTCGATGCCTCAAGCTCTAACACAATGATTCTGAAGTCAGTAGCCAGCATTAGATTGAATGTGACCGCATTGTCCGACGAATGCAAGCGGTTCCTGGGGCTCATGGTAGGCCGCCGGATAATCGGAAACGACCACCGTATGGACCGAAACGTATCCAACACCGCTTGTACATTCAGCGGAAGCCTCACAATCGTTGTCCTACCAATCTCTGCCTGGTCACATGGCGGCGCGATGACCTGAAGATCACCAAGGGGTGTAATCCATGCGACATAGAGGTGGTGACGATCCGGAGAGACGGCCGGTCGCAGCATATTGGCGCTCTTCAGGCCTTATAACGTTCACGGGAGTGTTCGATCGCACAGTCAGTGCTGCAGATGCACAAGAAACACGTCTCAAAGAGTTGAAACGGCTTTTATCGAGGAGGTTTGGCCAATACTCGGTTACTACGCGTCTGCTACAACACGTCTTGCGGTGTGCCGTATGCCACTTGTTGCCTGCGTGTACTTCAGCAGTGACGCTTAACCCACCCCCTGAATCAGAAGGTACCACAGCCAAAAGCACCTGACTTGGTTTCATCCAATATTCTGTATTACCAGGCTTCTCAACGTTAGAGCGTGGAATCTCGCCTACTCGAGTACGAGTAATGTTCGCATACCTACATGTTCTAGCCGAACTTACCCCCGCTAAAACGTCTGTCATCAGGTCGCTTTCTAGCTTGTCATCTGGACAATGCACCCTCATCGCTCTTCACGTTGCGTCTCCATGCTGACGAGTAGGATTCCGCTAACACAGAGCCTCAATGACTTGTACGACCTGGGGCAACAAGCCGAGTAATATACGCGATATTGACTTGTGTACAGCAATGATCATAGAGCCCAGCGTCCACTTTCATGCTATCGTCTACTAACATTGTACCCACACATCAAGACCATAACACACGTATTGTATACCTGGCGCCCTAGCAGCTCTACCCGGCTCAATCTGCACTCAACTCAAATCTCATCTTCGGGAAGCGCTATTAAACCCCAATTTCTCGGCATCTTATGTCCCTCCCACGTCTCCCTGGCCTCCTGTAGCTCTTCTTGTCTCCGTGCTCTGCGCTGTTGGCGCCGTTCTTTGCGGCGGGCCTCGTCTTGTTTGTCTGTACCTTCATGTGTGAACGGCTTGGGCATCGCGATGCGAGTGGTGTCTGTCGGTCTGGTGCCGCTAGACGTCGTAGCGCTGGTAGGGACTGTAGCGAATGTCGACCGTGTGGGGTAAGAAGAGACATATTCCACGGAAGGCGAGGGCGTAGCGGTGGGTGTGGACTTCTGAATCGATGTCGATGCGGAAGTCTTAGGCGGTAGCTGCTTGACTGAAGCAGCTTTTGTGATTGGCTTCTTGACAGATTTGGTAAGGGGCTCTGCGGACGCTTTGATGGCCTTGGTGCTTAAGTTTTGGGTGGGCCGCGCATTCTTCCCTTTGCGAGCTTTGCTTCGAATCTCCGTGGCGTTGGTATCCTCCGGGTTGGCCCTACCATCAACTTCCTCAATGGAGGCTTGGTGTGATGCTAGGTGTCTAGGTCGTGTTGTACTTGGGCCAGAGAGGTAGACGGGGGACCCTGTTTCTTCGTTGTAACCGATGATGCCCACTAGCGCATCCTGTCGCTGCTTTGTTCTAGCATCCTTTCTAGTTGGTCGTCCTTGCTTTGAAAGGATGGAGTTAATTGTATTGTCTGAGAACGTGCCTTGTGCTCGATGACGCGCCATACTTGTGGGCGATGTTGGGGAGTTGACAAAGGGGTTGCTGCGGAGAAGCGGCGCAGAACCATTGGTGTGACGGCTGCTTTTTGGAAGTGACATGAGTGGAAGTGGTTCTGCAACATCATTCGCTGGCTGATAGATTCTGCCATCTTGATCACTGGTCATTGCCAGGTCCTTTTCAACCTCTTGTGCCGCGATCTCTGCCTGTTTTCCAAAGAATTCAAGCTCTGCTTGTGAAAGCGGGTCTCCGTCGTGGAGTGTTCCATGTTGGGCCGTGTAACAATTCGCAGCATGGTGCTGTGGTTGTCTACCAGCTGTAGGGCGAGGCGAAAGGGATGAAGCCGGTTGAACGAGATTGGTGCTTGACGGAGCGTCTTCCATGAATACGTCGCTCGTAGCGTTATCTTCATAGTCGTCTCTGGTCTCTGCAATAATCCTGCGGTACTTAGCTCTGGTTTTGCGGATGAGGTTACCGTCGTCAGCCCCCTTTCTCTTCTTTCGATTCTGAAGCATGACTATGATAGGATGATGTCTCTTTGATAAGAGCAGATGAGCTGAACGCGTCGATGTCTTCAAGCTTGGACAGGCGCGAGTGTTGCTAGCCAGGCTAACATATTGTAATGTTCAGATATTGGCGACACTGCTGGAAGCGAGCTTAAGTAGCTCTACTTGGGAAAAGGGCGTTGGTAGGTACTGGTGACTTCCTCTAAGCCGGATTGTAAGTCACATGCACTGTTTCGCGTCGGCCAGCGTCAATTGGCGTAATGTGAATGCACGTCAGAAAGGAAGCGTGAACGACACAAGTTATGTGTTGGATGAATGAAAGCGTGCTCTCGATGTGTTTTTTTACGCGATTCTCTTGCATCTGTCGTCGTTGTCGTCGATGCTGATGGGTGTCTCCATCTAAGTCCGGCATGTGTTATCGCTAGTGCCGCCCTTGAATATCATCTGTACGATTTCCATATCTTGCCAACGCCTACCGCCTCCTTCTCCGCCACCAAAGGCTGTCCTCGTCTGTATCCGCATCATCAGTCTCGTTTGTATCACTGACTTCACTCACAACAACCTCTTCCTCACCCCAGATTTCATCTGCAGATAAGCTCGCGTAATGTTCTATACCCCTATCCCCTAACATCCATTTGCCTAGCGCGAGAAAAGCATTGAACGTCTCAATACCAGTAGGCACAATGTTGTTCTTTGGAAGCAGGAAGCCATAGGATCCCGTATCTCTCAGTTTGACTTGAAAGGCATACTTCACTGTCATATTCTGGTAGAAGAAGTCGAGAGCACTTCCACCAGACTCTTCGAGCTTTGTTCTGACCGGCTTGCTGTCCTTGGTCGAGCCGGGAGTGGTGAGCGTTACCGACCCTTTGCATGCACTGTCAAAGTCGTAGTAGTGCCCGTTGGTTATCCTGAAAGCTTTCGCCAAACCTATGGCAAGCTCCTCCAGATCTTCAAGATTGTGTGGTGTCTTGTCACAACTAAAGCTATATGGGTACAATATTTCTTGCGAATAGGCATGTAGGTCGATGAATGCAGCGAAGTTGGTCTCGCCGCCTGCAATCTCATTTTTGGCCCACTCTACCAACCTCTGTGCCTCTGTTCCCTGCAGTGGATGCTCTCCTGCATATGATTCAGAGCATGGATTATCTGTTTGCGTCTCGCCATCCCAACCAAATGGAAAGCTCCTGTCCAAGTCGATGCCCCGGCAGAAGGGCAGCGAGGTGTCTTGACGGTTTTTGCGCCACAGACGATCTGTTGTCCAAGTGTACTCGTAGCCATCCGGATTGAGAATAGGGATAAAGACCAAGTCGTAATGTGTCAGCAGTTTCTCGATGAGAGCGTGACGGCGAGGGTCAGAGTCATGGAGCAGGCTTCGAAGCAGATAAGTTGCAGTCGAAGTCGTGATCCACTCTCGTGCGTGATTGCCAGCCGTAAGCACGATTGTTTGTCTCTTGCCGCCCTCGTGAGGATCATCGTCCCGTGGCTCAACACCAAGCCGGATTGCTGGGATATCACGGCCTTCATGCGAGGTGCCGATTGTGAACAGCTGTGTCCTATCTGGGAACATCGAGGCTAGCTGTCTCAGCCACGGATAGATGACGGATAGTGGCTGGTAGTTCTCGAAGAAGAGGTCGTGCGGCATACCTGAGGCATGTCCGTACGGTTCCGCATGACTGTCTCGAGCATCTGGAAAGGTGTCAAGCACGGCTTGCGACAGTTGAGTAATGATGGGTGTATGCGACTGCTGCATGGACTCAGGAAGCAGAGTCAAGAATGATGGCAGCACCTTCTTAGACACCCTCACATCTGCCCAGTCCTTGCTTGCCTCCCATACATCTAGAAAAAGCGTGTCGACGGCTTCCGCGAACTGCTTTGCCTCCTCTTCACTTTTAACCTTGAATCGTAGCACCACATCATCATCATATCGGGACTGGAATTTGCTGGCGGGTCCGGCCAGTGGTTTGCTACTTTTGGAGGGAGATGTCTTATAGTAAGGCCAGATTGCCTCAATCAATCCGCCGCATACCCGGCTCAGAAATGTCTCGGTCGATTGTGAAGAAGGGTTGTTCGCATTAAGCAGAAGTTGCTGGTCAGCGTGCGATTCGCTGGTGGGTACTGATATCGACAAAGACACAAAGAAGAAAGCACAAAGCAGTAAGCTGAGAGATGGAGGAAGATTCATTATTGGTTCAGGCTCATCGTAAAAGTATACAAACAGTTGAGAAGTAGTCGTCAGCAACTTGTCGCGACCAAGAAGCAAAAAGTTGGTGGTAGTACACGAGCGGGACAGGAATGATGCTGCCTCGACGTTGGGGCTTGCGCACCTAAGAAGCTGCGTTCTAGGCAGTGCGAGTGGGGAAGCCGCGACGGCCGCTAAACCCTAAACCCTATCGAACAGCGCGTTCCTGAGCCAGTTCCAGGGTCAAGGTCTGTCTGACAGGGGTACAGAAGTTGGACGAGCCAGATTGTGCAGAAATCAGGAAATGCCTTGAAGACCATACCGCTTGCGAGGCTCGTTCCCAGTGGCTGCAGTGCTACGATAGCATGTACTAGCACCAGGCTCAGGAACCCATATCTCTGCTCTGCAGCAATTGCACGTTCCATCAGATGAAATTCCTGTTCTTGTCGTGTGGACATCCTTACTCGCAATGAAGTCTAAGACAAGGGGGCACGTGCTTCATTGTAAGAAAACGTCTTCGACGGCACCGCTCGGCCAGATTGACGTAAATACAGTGTAGTATGTCGCTACCTACCGAGCTTACAACTCAAGAGTGTCAACGTTTACATGCCTCCTGAAAAGGTAGGATACCTTCTTTCAGCTCTCGGCAGCCTTCCGGGTTGCAGAGTCCTTGCCATCTGTCAGAGTCACACCTACATCATCGAAGTCCTCCAGTCCTGGTAATACTCCTCGTCCCTGAACAGAAGGATGTTCCCATACTGCTTAAGCAATTAGGAAAGCACGATCTGAGCAGGGCCCCGCACACCTCGCTGACCCATGTCGAATCGGACGCGATCCCAACAGGAGTGAGCACAGCTCTTGTGATCAGGAAGCTATCTTTGTGCTTTTCGATGTTGGCACTAAACCATCGTCCTACCGTCTCCTGTGCTGCACTAGGTGTCAGCGACATTCCGTGCACGGATGTTGAAGCAGTAGAGTTCATCTACGTTTCAAGCATGGCTGAGTGTCGGCCATGTGATCGCAGGCTCGCTCGTGGGGCCATCAAGCCGTCGCGTTCGATATTGACTGACGCACCATCCAGGCCAAGACTTCTGGAGGGTGACGCCGATTGCAGGTAAATAGACAATGAACAACGAGGGCGAAAACGAAATGGGATCTGTTCAACGGTAGGGGTTTGTAATCTTGCAACACATTTTGACCTCTGGTTGCGGACCGGGTGCGCCTAGTACCTACAAGGCCTACCATTTCAACTGGTCGTAGATTTGCAGTGCTTCTCGCATCATGCTGACAAGCAGCAGAGTAGCTTCGTTCTCTCGGACCATCAACCGCTTCAACTGTGCTTGATCTGTGTTCCAAAAGAGCCAATCGTTCATGAAAGTGCTCTTCAGGGAGCGTTGAAAGGAGTGAAAGCTAGACTTCTTCCGAGCTTCAAGAGTGAACCTGAGATGATGCTGATGATTCCACTCTTAGGCACGGGCCAATCAGACCCGCCCTGTAGTTGTGCCTTGCCATTTCACCACTGCTTGAGTCACTACTGTAACCGTCTCGGTTCTCAACAAGCTGAACTTCTATTTGAAAAAAGATTGTCTAGTCTTCTCAGAAATCACCTGCAATTGTGCCGGATTTGCAAAATCTAAGCAAGTGCTGACCTGCTTACCATCCTCTCCGACTGGCGAGGACATTTATTCAAGATCTCCAACAAAACATACCACGGTCAAGATGACTCACGACCACTCAGCTCCACGTGTCGGCGTCGGCGTCTTTGTTCTCAATTCCAACAACCAATTCGTTTTTGGCAAACGAAAGGGCAGTCACGGCCAAGACACATGGGCGCTCCCCGGGGGTCATCTCGAACTACTCGAGTCCTTCGAGGAATGCGCCAAGCGAGAAGTCCTCGAGGAAACGGGTCTCGAGATCACAGATGTGCAGTATCTCACGTCTACGAACAGTCCACGGATAGATGGAACCAAGCATTATGTCACTATCTTCATGATTAGTCGCCTCCTGAATGAGGGAGATCAGCCAGAGGTGCTAGAACCGGATAAGTGCGAGGGCTGGCAATGGATTAGTTGGAACGAAATGCTAAGATGGTATGAGGAAAACAAGAATGCAGGTAGTGGCGAGCACAGTCTGTTCATGCCGATGATCGATCTTGTTGAGCAGCGGCCATCGACGAGACCAACCATGAGTCCAAAATGAATGCCGAACTAGTGAAGAAAACACAATCTTAATACGCCAGCTTACGCCCCATCCCTGGCGTGAACGCTCTACCTATATATGTGCATTGCATGTCATTATGGAGTCGGAATCAGAGTCATTGTTGTGGCACACAGCGCCCAACGTCTTGATGGGAAGCTTAACTGAGAAGCCCACCGACTGTACTGTCCGTACTACTTCAATTTATTGACGGGACCGCTCGGGGCGCCAAAGGGCTCTAGAACGTCCAATCGAGGCCCGGGTTGGTAGGATTGAGGTGGCGGTAACTGAGCAAGCCGAGGCTCGAATGAGAACTGGCTAGGGGACTCTTCCTTCGGTCGTGGCATTGACATAAACGATGGAGGTGGCATGACAGCACTGGCACTGTAATTGCTCGCTGGCGAGGTACTCGTGCTCTTCTTGGCAGCGACACTTGGGCTTTGATCGGGATTTCGAAGGCGACGAGCAACTTGCTGACTGTCGGATTCAGCCTCCCGCTTCTCGCCATGTAGCCCTTGGAAATTCATACTTCGCTTGCGCATATACTCGCGCGCAGATGGTGAATTTGCGTAACGTGAAGGGTTCGGGAGACGTGGTGGTGTATATTGCGCCAACTCTAGAAATGCTCGTTGATAAGCTTCCTCTCCCGTCGGGTCTTCATCTGCTGCGGGGCGCGACGAAGCAATATCCGATCGGTAACCTCGTTCTTGCCAATAAGGTGTCACATCTCGCGGCAGTTCGGCCTTTCTGTTCTTTGAAGTCGAAGACTTTGACATGGCTGCTGACACAGAAAGCGTTGTTTTCGATGTGGCGCCACCTGACAGTGCCCGAAGGTCCAGAGTGGGGCTGTGGCAAGAGCAGCGACAGACAGAAGCTTTGGTTCTTCCTCAATAATACAGAAGGACCATCGGGACTCAGACAGGCGGCCAGAACGAGGGCATTCTTGGGCTGCAGCAAACAAGAATCGGTACGATCAGAAGGTGTTGGGATGGTGTGCAAAGATCCAAAGTGCTGGAACCAAGAGTTTGACATGGAGGGCTGACAGATACCAAAGCCATGGGTCGTGATGACAGCCCTAGGATAGGTGTGGATAGCGCTCAACTCGTCTGGCTCAAATGAAAATGAGGCATGAGACGGGCGCTTGTAAATAATTCGGTGCACATTCCAGGGCCCCTGCAAGTCACGTCGGGGAGCTGCAGAGGGGCGAAAAACTCGAACTTGGGCGGCAACTCTAGCCCAGACAGGTCTAGCAGCAAGGCATACTCCGGGCCTCTCAAAAGACGTTATTCTGGAAGATTGTTTGAGTGCTTACGCAGTCTTCGTAGAACGACGGCACATTTCATAGTATTGCTTCCATCACATGATAGCCATATCGCACAGAGGCATAACCTCTGCTTTTCGTCTTCGTACATACCATATTGCGTAGAGGTGCTATGGAAACATGACAGAGTCGAATCTGCGAAGGTCATGCAAGAGGATACTTTGTTTCGACAGACGCTTCTGTTTCCACATGCCATTTGATTGTTTCAGATAGACACTTTGACGGTACCACTCTCAGAATGCAAATGTAACAAGTCGGAGGGGCCTTGAGCGCTTACAGAATGAGGTCTAGATGGAATAAAATGGGCCTCCTTCATCGTCAAGGGACCTTGGTGCACCTCGGGGTCACGATGCCATTGCTATTACATGGTTCGAAACTGAGAGTCGACTAGGCTAGAAGGGGCTCAATTGGGAGCCGGTCAATTTCGGCAACATCGCTCTGCGGAACTCCAGTACGGTGGGGAGGGGAGCGACTACCCACCAGTTCTAGAGAAAAGTGGATGTGCTCGTGTGATATTTCGCAGAGCGTGTCTGAAGCGCAAGAGAGAAGCTGAACGACGTTGGCTGATTTGCAAACTGGCCGTTATCACAGTGACGTTGGATCTGCTCAAGCTCCAAAGTATACCAGAGTGTATGCTCGATCGTTGCGATCGAATAGAAAGCATGACGGAGCATGAACACCATGGTAGCAGGAGCGGAATGTCCCTGACGAAGCAGGAGCACGTGCAGAAGAGGCAAAGGATCTGCTACTAGGGTCCTACCAACCAATCAGAAGCGTCGCGTTCTCTCAACCGAAGCACGGTAAGGGCAGTCGCATGCTTAACAATGAATGCCGTCGTTTGCGCGATCCAATCACAATGCTTACTTTCTTATCTGAGCTTGGGCCAGCGCAGACGTAAAAAGTCTTGTTTCTGCACATACTTCTGCATCTCGTGCAAGCGGCTCCCAGAAGGCTAATCCAATCTGGTCATTATCCAGAGACCGACCGGACGCAAGAGAGAAAGAGAGTTGTTCGGCGTGGCTCGCGTGGGCATATGTGGGCCAGATTAAGCAAGATGAGGGTAATGCCATAAAACACGAGAAAGCAGTAGGAGGTACCTGCGTTCGTGCACTGGCTTTTATCATACGACAGCATCTTCACAGGTCCCAATCTGTTGCTGTCGCATGTGTTCCTGCCTTCTTCGTCCATCATATCTTTTCCGCAATCGTATCCCACCGCTACACCCCACGAATCACCGTGTACCTGCCACTAAGAAAGTGTCTACCTCATCGTTTCCTTCTAGAAGAACGGGTATTGTGGTACCGAACACAAGATCTAAGTGAGATCGGGAATAGGAAAGTCTAGTCGACGACTATCACTGCACTCCCAGCACAGAGCGCAGCCTAGACTCAGTGCGAGAGTGTCTGCCAGTGGTTCTCAGCGCCGCCACTAGCCGTCCGCTTGTGCTTCCTTACAGGTATACACATCCGACCGCGTCTTGGTTCACCAGACCCGGACTCGAGCCCCGAACCCTTCACTCGCGCCTCATACTTTGCGCCTTACGTCTCAACGATCGCATCCGTATCTGTCGCCAAGATGGCAACCGCAGCATATCCTACACAGACTTACACGATCCCCCAGCACGATCAAATGCCGTACCATGGCCCCAGTGGGCAACCGTCGCCCTCAAGCTCGACATCTCCTGCTTCGCCGAGAATGGCAGACTTGCCTCAGCCGTACAATCCAAATCCTACGAAACAATTGAGACCACTCAAGTCGCCTTTGTACGTGCCGGCCGTGCTCAGACCTACTGAACACTTCCCCAATATGTCTCCGATGACACCTCCGAAGAGCACAAGAGGTTCGCTAGATAATCTTGATGAGGCCAATGCCTCGGAAGCCCAGCACTCAGACCTGGACATGTATCTGTCGCAGATACAGGTAGAAGAGGAGGAACTAGCAGATGTCACCGGTCTTCCGAAACAAGACCACTGGAAACCGGACGAGGCCTCTTCGAGCTGCGATTCACCCCAGTGCAGGAGCAGTTTCAACCTCTTCAAGCGCAAGCACCATTGTCGGCATTGCGGCCATATCTTCTGCTCATCGCATTCTAGCCAGACCATACCGCTTGACCAGGAAGCCAGGTTCCACCCCAACGGCTACCAGTCCCGGGCATGCGAGACGTGTTACAGACAATTCTCTAGATGGGACACAGCGCGGAGCATGAAGCGAAAGGACAGTGATGGCAGCGATGGTAGCGAGGACACGAAGAGCTACAAGTCTGTGCCTGATACATCTCGTGCGCCGACGCATCGCAGAATGGCGTCTGCCGCCATTTCTGCCAAACGTGGGAAACAGGAACAACCACCGTTGGCGACTCCTAACAGCGCCCCCAGAGATTGGGCATGGAGCACCTTCTGATTTACCGAGCATGGAGGCGATCTTACCGGGATGGGAAGTGCCCAACGGCACAACATGTAAAAGATATCCGGACGTGGCCCGCCATTACGAAATAAGCTGCGCCGCGCGACAGGGATCTGATAGGATCTGCAGCAAGCTGACTCGATTATCGGCTAACTTCGGCTAGCTTCGGGGCGCCTTGCCGAATGGGGCAACCAGCAAACCTTCGACTACCATGTCTCACAGGCAACGATTTGCTAGTTTCAGCTCATAGGACCTGGAGACCGGTTAGGATAATGTTCTGCTCATTCAGACAGTATCTCGCAATGTTCAGATGTCAACAAGAGAAGACCACCTCGGCACGTGTGTTGCCAGTTGGTCAAATGTACGAAGCCTAGACGACATACCCCCGAGGTATCACCGGTCGATCTATGCAGGATCGACACGAACATGGACAACGCTGACCACGGTCGTGTCCCGAGCTCATTGGCTCTTCTCCGAGGCGTGACTGCTCATCGCCACGACTCGACTTGCACGGAAGTTGTTGCGTTTGAGGCGCATATGTATCTGCTACATTTGAAGTGTGATGGTCCCTATGCGTCCTGTTAATGTTTTTATTGTTTTTATGGGTTTAGTTATGGGCGCGCGGCGTTGTCGGCTCATATCATGGCTTGGGTTCTGCTTTCGGACACGACCACCTGGATGTGGCGTGGGTGCGAGGTCGTACAACTGGATACATCATCGCTATTACCGTTGGAGTCACATGTACGGGACCGACCATGCAGTATGGACAATGCTAGCCAACAGGCAGCTGGTGTGCTCTCGCGGTGCAAGTACTGGCACAGAAGTTGACATAGATCAGTAGATTTAGATGGGCATTGACGCCCTAGACAGCTGGCTCTATACACAACTACGTATAACTGCTGCTACTAGACAAACAACGTTCGCGACGGCCATGAACTTCACAACACCAGGGCGCTTCTAGTAACGTGCCTCCTTAATGACTCGCTGTAGCAATGACGGCGTTGGGGAACCCCCCATTATGAAGCCCGAGGCAGATTTGCTTTGGCCTACTAAACTTAACATGTTGAAGTGAAGCAAGCCTCACGTGTCAATTGTTTCTGTCGCTTTCGCAGTGGTCATGTGGGCATTGCGACGCAACCGATGAGCTTCCTAGCCGCACCTACCGGCAATATCGTGCAAGGCATTTCGCTGACAACTTCCAGCTGAGTCCAAGATCTTGCCGTTTCGTGGTCGCGAAGCTACATTAGTCTCTGGTCCCTGGTTGGAACTAGCTTTGTGATGAAACAGAATTTACACGTGCTTCCACACCTCGGGAAGGTCTTTGTGGAATTATCTGAGGCATTGCGACACGGGGAGGGTATGATGAAAGCAGATGTCGGAGTGTATATATCAGTCATAGCGCAAGTAAGATAGTTTTGAGAGCAAGGGTGATTAATTTTAGGTGTCTGCGATAATTAAGTGGACGCGATCGGTTTGCGTTGAATATCATTACCCATTACTTAAGGAGCATACCGTGTTACACTCTATGCGTGCCACTTCATGGCTCTGGACTTTGCCCATTTTCCCCACCTGGAGGAATCCTCCGAATCATCGTCTTCCTTCGAGGCCTCGTCATCTTCCTCTGAGGCGTCTTCAGAACCATCGCAGGTGTCAAGGGAGAACACCTGTCCACTCTGTGGGCCATTGGGACCACCACCTTCACCACCAGTCACGATGTACAAGGTGCAACCATCCTTGCCGAAAGCAGTAGATGTGGGTCCGAGGAGGGTCTCGTCATCGGCGCCGCCAGCAACGAGGTTGAGCGAGCCGTCTCGTGGGACCATGTAGACAGAGTCTGGCTGTGCAGCGATGTATGCGCCGCCTTGCTTCTGCTTGAGGTCGAAGCCGTCAGGGCCCAAATCCTCGGAGAAGGTGGCGAATACGGTGACTTCACCGGTTGCCTTGCCAGTGTTCTTGTCAATCGGGACGGCGCCAAAAGTGTGCTGTGCTGAGTTTGTGAAGTAGAGGTATGGGCCCTGCACTTGGACGCCGTTGATGCCGAAGTTGGATGTGTTGCCGGGCAGGAATAGATCATTCTGGATGACGATCTCGTACTTGCCAGTCTTGGTGTTGACAGCCCAGACCGCACCGAGACCAGAGTCGGCGATGAGGACAAGGTCCTTGTTGCCACCTGGGATGGCAGTGACACCGTTCAGGGTGTCGGCTTCTGGAATGGCGGTTACGAGGTTGTTCTTTGGCTCTTTGCCGCTCAGGTCGACGTTCCAGACCGAGTTTGAGCCTGGAATGCCGGCGACACCGTTGGGCACTGAAGGGCCGAAAGCAAAGTTGCCTGCGGCGACTGTGTAGACGTCGTCGCATGTCTCTGCAATGCCGGTCAAGGAACCAGGCTGGCCATTGCCTAGGGCATTTGTGAGGTTTGCAACAATGACTGGCTCTGGGTTCTTGGGGTCGAGCTCGACCATGATTGCGCCGGTGACGGTGTTGAGGAGGAGCTTGCCATTGTCACGGACGGCGACGTTCTCGATGTTAACGTAGCCAACACCACTGAACGCGTTCTCGAATTGATAAACGAGGGAAGGGGTGGCC
Source organism: Knufia petricola (assembly GCA_002319055.1). Lineage (NCBI taxonomy): Eukaryota > Fungi > Ascomycota > Eurotiomycetes > Chaetothyriales > Trichomeriaceae > Knufia > Knufia petricola. The sequence continues at coordinate 197,011 of NMUC01000027.1, read as the reverse complement.
TGAGCGAAGGTGGTTGCAGCAAGCGCTGCTGCGCTGACAATGGATGTGGATCGCATGATGGGTAGTGGTGCGAGAAACGATAGAAACTGGCTTGAGAGAGAGAGAGGTACCTACCTGGAGCCTAGTTACATTGATTGAGCTATATATCGAAGCCTGTAGTTGGGATGCCCTCCTCGGCTCCGTGGTGGCCGGAAGTGCTCATTGAGCAATGTCGTTGGCCAAGCTGCGGACAAACACCACGTTGTCTTGGCTGGAGCAATTTACGGATTAAATACTTGAAATAGCTCATTTCGTACCCAGGACAGGTAGACTTCCACCAGTATAATTTGGAACACAACCGGGATTCTCATTTGGCAGACAACTATCGACATGCAGTGGACTTAGCGTGATCACAGCCAAGACATGGGGGAACAGCTCAAGCGGAGATCTTGCTTGGCACCTACATCGTGGACGTCATCATCGCTCGAACGGTGCAAACAAGTCCTCTTGGCTGCAGAAGAAGTACCTTCCTGTTTGTCACAGTCTGGCTCTGCAAGCATCCGCGTACTAGGGCGAAGCTCAAAGTAACTATTTCGAGCTCATGTTGATCGTACCCCCGGCACGGACACTAGCGTCGACGTGCCTTGCAGCTTCAACCCCGCGCGATCCGTTAATCTTCCCGGGTAGGGATTATCCCAACCTCTTCTGACAGCGTTGTGGCAGCCAGAAGCATTTGAGCCCTTACATACACAGCGGTGGAGCAGATTACATGTGTCACTACACATAGCAGACTGATACGCCCAGCATGTTTGAATACTCATGTTTTCAAAGTGATGACAATCACCGGGTGATTTGAACGACCAAGGTTGCCGCTTCCGCGTAGCCAAACTTCTGTCATGCACGGACGTCCGAGCCGTTACCTGGACAAATACCCTGTATATGTCAGGTACATGTCCGGGCCTGCATATCTAGCACCATGCGCCACATAGTCAATGATGATCTGATTGAAGCTTCAACCAAGGATCTTCAGAATTCAACTGGCTTCTTAGAGCCGGTTTGACTGGGTAGCAACCACAGCATGAGCAGATCTGCCCTTGTTATTGGCAAGTCAGGCGCATGTAGGGCCAAAGGAAGCTCCATGATCGCTCTGGGTTTCGCTCTGGCTCACGGATGCAAGATTGGTGCAACAATCCTATTGATTGGTCTATCAGGATGGCTGGACAAGTCTCCGCCCAAGCATCCGACGAAATGCTTGAGTACTCTTGTATGAATACAAGTATCCATCTTCTGCCTCTCTGAGCAGCTTCTTTCAGAGTATTCACACAACTAGAACTCTATCGTGTTCACCATGAAGTTCCTCCAAGCCCTCAGCACCTCCCTGTTCGCCGCACTGGCATGTACACCAGTAGCCTCGGCCTGGTCATGCCTGTCCGATGACGATGCTGCTTCAATCATCGACGCGCAAAGAACTTTCCTCTTGCGACAAAATACGACCGCTGGCAGAGAAGCTGTGGAGAATCTCTTTATCTCCGACCTGCTCGAGACCAGCGACTCTATCAATGCGCTCAGAGGCGTCACGGTAGGTCAACTCCTCATTCTCTTGCTGCCCATACTAGCGATGAGTCGAGCTCAATACTGACATGTTTCCCACAGCTTGGCACGCCAGTCTACACCAACTCGTCAGCATACATTGCAGACACATTGTCCCAGCAACCGCTTCAGGAACTCAACACCATTGAAGTGTTCCACTCTTGTAACAAGATCCTCTGGTACTGGGAGATGATCGGTGTTGGTGGGCCAGGCAAGCCGCGAGCCCGCGGTATGAGCATCACCTCCGTGGACAACTCAGGACATGTGACAGGACACCAGATTGAATTCAACAGTCTGACCTGGGCTGAGAACATTGGCTACAACTGCTCTGCACCAGCGGGATACGGCAAATAAACGGTGGCCTCGAGCTGGAGAAATGGTTGAGATAGTTAATCAGTGAGATGAGGTTTAAATATCAATAATTTCCTCACATGTCCTCTGTCTTGTTCGATCTACCAAAACTCCAGTCATGAAACCATATTACCATCACGGTTGTTTGGTCAAGTACGTGTGAGCTCTTCCCAAATGCGCGAATACAGCTACAACAGAAGCTGGTGTTCCAAAGCGGCAAACTCTTCTACGAGTAGTAGATGCCCGACCTTGGGCTCTGCTTGGTCGATCAGCAGATGTCGACGGGAAGATAATTAGCACATGGTGTGTAAGTGTGCAACAGCGGCCATTTCGGTTGTCCGGGTGGAGCTTGATTAGTAGTAGTCAGCAGTATGCCACGTGATACTCCGCAAAGTCGTATCGATAAGTAAGCAGATCTGTCTTGGCAAATATTCTCGCGTGCTGGCGGTCAAAAATTTCTAGACCGCGAAGGCTGGTCCTCGTTTTCCTTTCTTTCTTCTCGGAAAAGGACTTATTCTTGCACAGATCATAGCTTTGTTTTGTGAAATCTACATCGCTGTCTGTGTCTCCTTTCTCCCGCACCTTTCGTTTGTTCTCTATACAAGATGCCTATTCTGAACGGCGACGACAGCGGCTCGAGTGCACCACTGCTCGCCGCTGGTCAGCCCATGGATCACACCAAGGCTCTGGAGGTGCTCGGCAAGGACTACGAGTCCAGAGATGGGCTCAGCGTCCATGAGTTGATCGACTCCAGGAAGCACGGTGCTCTTACCTACAATGACTTCCTCGTGCTGCCTGGCTACATCGGTAAGTAGCATGCTTCACTGTAAAGACGTCAAGTGCTAACTCGTATCGCAGGCTTTGCAGCCTCATCGGTCACGCTTGACTCCCCTGTGACGAAGAGAATTTCCCTCAAGACTCCGCTCCTCTCTTCCCCCATGGATACCGTGACCGAGGATAAGATGGCTATCTACATGGCTCTTCTCGGTGGTCTCGGCATAATTCACCATAACTGCTCACCCGACGAGCAGGCAGAGATGGTCAGAAAAGTCAAGAGATTCGAGAACGGCTTTATCACAGAGCCAATCGTCCTCTCGCCAGAAACGACGGTTGGTGAAGCCAAAGACCTGAAAGAACAGTGGGGCTTTGGCGGCTTTCCAGTGACAGGTATGCGCGCCCCTTCTCCATCTTTACACAGAGCCCAAATGATGTTCAACTACAATTTACCCTTTTAAACTTTCGTTCATCCGCAGCATGAACTTGCGATGGGGAATATATGGAGATTTCTGTCTGATCAGCTCAACACACAAACATTCTGCTTTTGAATTCGGCTGGAGACTACGTGCTAACAGAGGTCACGCAGAAAACGGCAAGCTCAAGTCCAAGCTCATCGGCATCATTACAACTCGTGACATTCAGTTCCATAACGATGATTCCAGCAAAGTCACCGAAGTCATGTCGTCCGACCTGGTAACAGCTACTCAAGGCACGACTCTCGAAGAAGCCAACGCAGTCCTTCGAAAGTCCAAGAAGGGCAAGTTGCCTATCGTGGACACCGAGGGCAAACTCGTGTCTCTCGTCTCGCGATCCGACTTGATGAAAAACCTCTCCTACCCCTTAGCCTCGAAACTACCGCATTCGAAACAGCTGATCGCAGCCGCAGCGATCGGAACAAGGCCTGACGACAAGAACAGACTACAAAAGCTCGTTGACGCAGGCCTAGATATTGTGGTACTAGATTCGAGCCAGGGTAACTCGATGTTCCAGATTGAGATGATCAAATACATCAAAGAAACATACCCCGGCGTCGACGTCATTGGCGGAAACGTTGTGACTCGAGAGCAAGCTGCGGCTCTGATTGCAGCTGGGGTTGACGGCCTCAGAATTGGTATGGGCAGTGGAAGCGCCTGCATTACGCAAGAAGTCATGGCGGTCGGAAGACCACAGGCTTCTGCTGTATTCAGTGTTGCCTCCTTTGCTGCCAAATTCGGAGTGCCATGTATTGCTGATGGTGGCATCCAAAACGTCGGGCACATTGTGAAGGGGTTGGCAATGGGTGCCTCGACCGTCATGATGGGTGGTCTTCTGGCAGGCACGACCGAGTCTCCTGGTGAGTACTTCGTCAGCAGCGAGGGAAAGCTTGTCAAGGCTTACAGGGGCATGGGCTCCATCGCTGCTATGGAGGACAAGAGAGCGGGTGGTGGATCGGCCAAAAATGCAAAGGCGGCCAGCGCTGGAACAGCCAGGTACTTCTCCGAGTCTGCTTCGGTGCTTGTAGCTCAGGGTGTTTCTGGATCAGTCGCTGATCGAGGTTCGATCACGAAATTCGTGCCATACCTGCTTGCTGGACTGCAGCATTCTCTCCAAGATATGGGCGAAACCAGCTTGAAGGATCTGCGACAGCACACCCGAGAGGGAAAAATCCGGTTTGAGCTGAGGACTGTCAGTGCTATGGCTGAAGGCAATGTGCACGGCCTGGCCAGCTACGACAAGAAGCTTTACTCGTAAACCCCCGGACGAGCTGGAAGAAGCGAGACACGATTATGAAGATACCCAAGATTGTACGAAGAGATGCATGTTTGTTTAATGAGCAAGAGTTTTCCGCCGCGGCGTTCGTTGGCTGGCGCCATTAGAGATAGCTACCACATCAAGGATTACGAACAGTGGAGCTAGTAATGAGGCTTTGAAGTCTTTATGTTCTTTGGCAATGCTAAGACCCGTTGGTTATCTGACTGATTGATGCGTGGCCCCAGCTCAAACATGTATTGCTCTACCAGCAGCTGTGTAGGAGGCCAGGCCTACTTCCTCGCGGCACAAAGGCCGGATGTCTTGGAAGAAGCCAGTCGAATTGCATGCAAGGCAACTCGTGGAGGTTAGTTCCTTCTCTTCGGCAATGCAGATCGGCTGACAATGGATCATCGTTTCACAGCACAGCAACAAGAGACACTTCAAAGAACCAACATGGGTAATGATACGGAGCGACAAAGAACGATGCTAATTATACTGGAAGGTCAGCGGACAATGGCTCCCCAGGGACTTGATATACCTTGTCGAGATTCCACGCCTGGTAGTTGAGACAAGCCTTTTATTCAGCAACAATCGTGCAGCGCACGCAACTACCACGGTCACCTTAGCCAAGCTGCCCGAACATCGAGACCGGATCTCGCCAACCTTCAGGTAAGTCTTACCCAACCATCATGTCGCACTCGTCGCTGCTACTCGTGCTATTAGCGATCTCCTACCTCTCCCTCGGCGCGGTCGGGGTGACTATATATCACTGCGCAACGGGCAGGACCACATCGTTATACACGCTGAACGAAATCTGCTGGTTCGTGCAGGGCCTGCTCCAGGGCGTACTAACCTTGCCATGGGCCGTCGGCAGGTTTGTCCTTTTCCTCGCGCACCGAGTGTCACATTTGACATTGTGTGAGGTAGCTAGGCTGTACGCCGCGAGGTGCGGCATAGACGAATCGACAGCAGAAGACCACGTGGGGCAGGCCGTGATTGTGGTCGCGGTGGTGGCAGCAGCATGGTGGGTGAGTAAGCAGTGTCACGTTGGGATCGTGATGGTATCACTTCCCATACCCTATGTCGGGGTTGGTGGAAGCACGCTTAGCACGCTTAGCACGCTTAGCACGGGTTGAGGCAGTATCAGACTTGATAGAATCAATTTGACCAAATTCTCGTTACACAAATGTTCCTGCTCTGTTTCTTTTGGTAAAGCTCTTCGTTTTCCTCCGAGTCTCCGACATACGTGGCTGACCAATGAGATGCATCGATCTATAGACCCTGCCATCCCGGTGAGGAAGGTGCGGAGCGGGAACACATTCCTGACTTTTGGACGAAGCCTTACTCAGTAGCCATCGTAACACAGTTTCTCGCACCAGCCTCCCTGCGCCGAAGTAGACTGAGAGGCATACAACGTTGTCCTGCAATCACGATCAGCGTCGAAGTCGCCCCAATCATCCAAGATGGATTTCGACAGTCTCAAGTCACAGGTGTCGAACCTCACCCTTTACGACCTCAAAGCCGGTGTAAGGAAGGTCCAGAATGGTGCGTCAAGAGGGTTGGTCGTTTCAAGACGGGACACTAATCTGTGAGGCAGCGGTCATGAACTTGACTGAGATGGAGTCCATGGTCCGCGAAGCCACCAATGCCGACCCCTGGGGAGCTCCCAGTAAGAGACGACACACTGATTCCAAGCGTGCACTGTGCTGACGAAAGTAGGCTCCCTCATGCAGCAGATCGCCGCGGGAACACAGAACTATCAACAGCTCAACGAGATCATGCCTATGATCTACAAGAGGTTCACCGACAAGACTGCTGAAGAATGGAGACAGATCTACAAGGTGCGTTGGATGCGTCAAGGATGAGACGCAGCGTTGGCTAACAGTAGCAGGCTCTTCAGCTGCTCGAATTCCTTGTCAAGAACGGGTCCGAACGGGTCGTAGACGACGCTCGATCACATCTGTCCCTGATCAAGATGCTACGACAATTCCACTACATCGATCAAAACGGCAAAGACCAGGGCATCAACGTACGGAACCGCTCCGCCGAGTTGGGAAAGCTGTTGAGCGACGTGGAGATGATACGAAGTGAGCGCAAGAAGGCAAGAGCCAACAAGAACAAATACGGCGGCGTCGAGGGCGGTGCAGGCCTCGGCGGCGGCTTCACCGTGGGTAGTAACAGGTACGGCGGGTTCGGTAGCGAGACTGGAGGATTCGGTGGCAGCGGCGGCGCCTACGACGGACAAGTCTTTGGTGACGGAGGTGGCTTTGGTGGGCAGGATCCCGAGTTCAGCTTCCAGGGCACGCAACGGAGGGGAGACGACTACGAGGAATACGACGCTGGTGAGGCCGAGGAGAGCTCGTCCACAAGAAGACCGGCGGCCACAACAAGCACTGGTCGCGCGAAGAGAGAAAGCAAGCCGGCGGCGGCAGCACCGCCGAAGAAAAAGGAGCCGGAGAAGGATCTGTTCAGTTTCGACAACGACGAGCCAGCAGCCATGACCGGGCCCAGCAGTGGCGTCGCCCCAGCCTCCAGCGCCATGGATGACTTTGGCACATTGCAGAGCAACACGGCAGCCGGGGACGACGACTTTGACGACTTCCAGTCGGCCACGTCTCCAGCTCCAGCTCCAGCTCCAAGCAACGCGAATCCATTGGCAGCATTTTCGCCTCCTCCCACTACCTCGACGACGACGTCAGCAACGCGGTTTGCGGCACCACAGCCAGTTGCCCCACCACCAGTCAACACGATCCTGTCTGCCCCATCTCCAGCGCCTTCGAATGCCTCGTCGATAGCAGCGGTGTCATCGGTCACATGGCCCAGCAGTCAGCAGAAAGCGATGCCCCCGGCAGGCGGCTACAAGCCATCTGGACCCAACTACTTCACGTCAGTTCGGGCCGACGGCAACACGACTGGGTCGAGTCAAGGCAAGCCCTTGTCGAGGACGTCTTCAGCGACGCCATCATCCACGACGTATACATCGAGCACGTCGATGGCTAGTCTGGGCAAGCCAGCAGGCAAAGCGGCGGCAGCATCTGGCGGGGACGCATTCGGGTCGTTGTGGAGCAGTGCCAGTTCGAAAGCTGGGGTACAGCAGAAAGCTGCGCCTTCGAAGGGTCCAGGCATGGCAGCAATGCAGAAAGAGAAGAGCTCGGCAGGAATCTGGGGCGCGGCGTCATGGTCGACGCCGCCAGCGAGGAGTGGTGCACAGCAGGCTCCGATGAGTGGTCAGTCAGCGAAACCGGCGACGCCGTTGGGCAACGGGCTGGATGATTTGCTTGGATAGGTAGTTCTACTTGGTGGTTCTACTTGGTGGTTCTACTTGGTAGCCTGAGGGGTTTAGAATTTCTTGTGTTGGGTGTGAATGGCAGGAGTAGCTCCAGATGCAGCGCGTGGCCGGCACTCTGATCTGCAGCAGTCAGTCTCGAGCAGGAGGCGCAGCATCACGAAGACGGGATGTAGGTGAGTGAAGATGTGTATGGCCGTCGCTTGGTGGAGGGGAGCATTTTGCAGCGAGGGTCGGGGCCGTCGGCTGTGTTAGGACTGTAAGCAGTAGTCGGGATAATTTAGTGCTCGCTAGACGCCTCTTCCGTCATCCCACCGCGACTGCCGTGACGTTGGAGAGCGCGCGACAAGAGCACAGCCGGCGCAAGTGTCGAGATGGGGCGGGGAAGTTGGTTCTACTTGTACACGATCATCGGTCGAGCTTTGTGATTGCCTCGACCATTATTTGCTTATCACGTCTCGTGGCATCTTGTCTCGTCGGGTGTTTAGCTGGGCCGTGTCAGGTGTTCGAGCGTCATGGAGAGTCGACCCAGCAGCCATAAGCGGTCGAAATCGCAGCGCATCTTGAACAAATTCCGCAGCAGTAGCCCCTCGGGATCAACCAGGGAAGACGCGTCTGATGCTGGCTCGCCTGTCGATGGGAGTCCCGGCCAGCTGGCTCCTGTCAACACCAACGCCCACGATGCGAACAAACTGACGCCGACGACGTCGCGGATCAGCATGACGTCGGCGAGCCCGGTGGAAGGAACAAGCACGCATCAAGCTTCAGAGGAGAACCAGAAGTCGCCGAGCACAGCCCTGAGCTCGACGCCTTCCATCCAGGACTCGGTGCGAACCTTCAAGCTCTTCGAAGCGCTGCGAAGCCAGGACCAAGCGGCCATGTCCAAGGCCATTCAGGAGGCCCAACCGACGGCCTCGAACCCCCAGCCCATCCCGGGCACCACCGTCTTGCACCTCGCCATCCAATGTGCCGAGCCGCAGGTCGTCGACAAGGTGATTGAAGAAGGCAAGGACCTCGATGTGAACGCCCTCGACCGAGATGGCAATACCGCCCTACACCTGGCCGCTCAGCTGGGCCGAGCGTCCGTCGTCCACAAACTCTTGGACCAGCAGGGCATCAACGATGCCGTCAGCAACCGAGCGGGAAAGTCCCCGATCGACCTCGCCCGCACCCCCGAGATCTTCGGCCAGTTGCAGCTGGCGAGATCGCTCTACATCGACTCCGTCGTCAAGCGCATGCACGCCGCCGTCTCCAAGCGCGACTACAAGAAGCTCGAGGACATCCTCACCGACCCGAGAGCGGAAGCGACCGTCGACGTGAATGCCCTCGAGCTGGCCACGGAACAGGCCACCGTCGCTTCGGGCGGCACCCTGCTTCACGAGGCCGCGCGGAACAGGGATTTGCACTTGGCCCAGCTGCTCCTCATGCACGGTGCTGATCCCTTCCGCCGGGACCGAAGCGGCAAGCTGCCACAAGATGTCACGAAAGACGAGAAGACGCGCTCCATCCTGAAAAAGTCCCCGGCTGCCGCCGTCGCCCAGAGAGGCGTGCAAGAGAAGGCCATCCTCGGCTCAGGTCCGGCCGCCACTCAAGGTCAAGAGCAGGGCAAAGACTCGCGCGAGATGAAAGGCTACCTCAAGAAGTGGACCAACTATACCTCCGGCTACAAGCTCAGATGGTTCGTCCTCGAGGACGGGGTCTTGAGCTATTACAAGCACCAGGACGATGCCGGCGCCGCCTGTCGAGGTGCCATCAACATGCGCATCGCAGGCTTGCACATGGATTCTCAAGACAAGACCAGGTTTGAGATCATTGGAAAGTCTTCCGTCAAATACCACCTGAAGGCCAACCATGTCGTCGAGGCAAAGCGCTGGTTCTGGGCCCTCAACAATGCTATCCAGTTTACCAAAGACGAGGCCAAGGAGGAGAGAAGGACCACCGACCCAGATACCGAGAGCATTCGCTCAAGACACCCCGCCGCCCCAGCTGCCACCCTGGGCGTGCCGCCCGCATCCTCCAAGGCTAGCTTCAGGTCTCGTGCTGATTCCACCGTCGACTCTCGCAGCGACGCCGCTGACGAACTCCACCGAGTACCCACCACGGCCGGCACAGCATCCATTCCCGCTGAAGAGGACGACGACGGTGAAGACGCGAGCAGCCACGAGGGTCATCACCGCGGCCAGCAGGACTCCAAGGACGCCTTCGCAATCACTGCCCAGTCGGCGAAACTTCAGCTTGATCTGCTGTCGCGAGTATCCGGCGCACTCAACTCCAGGCATACCCTCAAACCGGACACCCCCATCTCCGATCCAGATGTCAGCCAAGCCTTTTCGACCTACGAGTCGGCCGTCTCGAGCCTCAACGGCTTGGTCGCCGATCTGCTCAAAATCGCCCGAGATCGAGATGCTTACTGGCAGTACAAGCTGGAACGCGACGCCGATGCCAGGCGCATGTGGGAAGAGAGTATGGCCGCCATAGCCTACGAGCACGAAGACCTTAAGAAGTCGATCGCCATGTCGGAGGACAAGCGGAAGAGGACAAAGCGGGCACTGAAAGATGCTCTCGAAGGCCAAACGAATGTTCCCGCAGACTTGGTGGAAGAGCCAGAGCAAACAGACCAATCCACCGACTTCCCTGGCACCCTTCGCACCGACACCAAGGCATCGGGAAGACGTAAGTCCTCCACCGTCCGACAAGGCGGCCGAAGGAAGTCGGTGATTGCGCAGTACACCAATGTCTCGGATTCAGAATCGGGCGACGACGAGGAGTTTTACGACGCCATTGATGCGGGCGAGATCGAAGTCGTCTCAGCTGACCTGATGAGCCCACCCCCTGTTGAAGTTCCCCGGAAAGAGGAAAAGGACCCTCTTGCCGCGGCCGGGAAAGAGAAGGAAGAAGCCGATCCCAGAGTCCGAAAACAGAGAGCCATCGAGCCATCGTACAAGGGCTACGAAGCTGGCTTCAGGAAGAAACTCAAGCTCAACGCCGACAACCGGCCGAAAATCTCGCTCTGGGGCATTCTCAAATCTATGATCGGCAAGGACATGACAAAGATGACGCTGCCGGTCTCCTTCAACGAGCCGACCTCGCTCCTCTACTGTGTTGTCCAGGACATGGAATACACCGACATCTTGGACATTGCAGCTGACCGAGCAGACTCTCTCGAGCGTCTTGTCCATGTCGCCGGGTTTGCCGCTTCTGAATATGCCAGTACGATCGGCCGAGTCGCCAAGCCATTCAACCCTCTCCTCGGCGAGACGTACGAATACGTCCGACCTGACAAAGGCTATCGTTTCTTCGCCGAGCAGGTCTCACATCATCCACCCGTCGCTGCTGCACACGCCGAATCGGCACGTTGGGACTACTACGGTGAGTCGGCGGTGAAAACGAAATTCATGGGCAAGTCGTTCGATGCGTACCCGCTGGGTACTTGGTTCTTGAGACTTCGACCGAAAGATGGACCTGAAGAGATCTACAGCTGGAAGAAGGTGACAACCACTGTCATTGGCATCATCACTGGCAATCCGACAGTCGATAATTATGGTACTATGGAAATCAAGAACTGGACGACCAACGAGACATGTCTTCTGGAGTTCCGCCCCCGAGGGTGGAAGGCCTCCTCAGCATACCACGTCATTGGCAAAGTCATGGACAAAAACGGTGTCACTAAATGGTCTATTGGTGGCCGCTGGAACGACAAGATCTACGCCCGCCTCACCGAGGGTTACGAGGATCAAGCAGTCGGTGAAGGCAAGACAACTAAAGGCGCGAACCAAGCCATCCTGGTCTGGCAGGCTAGCGAACGACCGGCGGGTATTCCTTTCAATCTGACTCCGTTCGTCGTCACGCTGAACGACGACAACGCAACGCTGAAGCCGCATTTGGCGCCCACCGACAGCCGCCTGCGGCCTGACCAGCGAGCGATGGAGAACGGCGAGTACGACATGGCGGCGGAGGAGAAGAACCGAGTTGAGGAGAAGCAGCGTGCCGCTAGACGTGAGCGAGAGGCTGCCGGGGAGGAGTGGAGGTCCAAGTTCTTTACTAAGAAGACTCATCCTGTTACCAAGGAGCCGTACTGGGAGTTCAACGGAGACTACTGGCGGCGGAGAGAGCAGGGAGATTGGAGCGGCATGGATGATATCTTCTAATCAGGGAGTGGGTCTGCGCAAATAAAGAATTTGATATCATTAGTATGTGGAACTGTATGCGGCGCCTTCATATCATATCGCGTATCTCTCTGCGAAGCAACGTAGAGGCCGGTCAGACCGGTATCGGTCGCAGGCCAACCACGATCAGAGACCGTCCCTCTTTGTACTACAGTCTATGCTTCACAGTACGTTGATCTACCCTCTGTTCGAGTATACGCTTTGATCGATCTCGTTCAGCATAGACCGGGCATGAGGCTGCGTGGCGAACAAGACGGTCCTAGGTCGAAGAGTACAGGTGACGACAAAACCCCAAGGTCCGTGATGAAAGACAACAAGGAGGTTTTGCCGCGGTGCCGTGAAGACGAATCCACGCACGCAGCTTTCTGGCCCCTGAGCGCGGCCGCCCGCGTGTATTGAACACGAGACAAAACACAGTCCTATGCAATTGCTTCCACCGCATCGTGGGCCCGGGGAGAATCCAGCAGGGTCATTCACGTATACGCGGTTATCTGAGCCGCGCTCGAGGTCCGCCCTCCCTCACTGCGGGCCGAGTCTCTTGAAGTGAAGGGGTCCGGACTACGGCTCGGCCACCGTGGTCTCGAGAAGATGTCCGCCGTGGCCTACTCGAGTGCAAACGACTCCTTGAGGTCCTGCGCTGGGGCCTCTGCCACCCCCCACCGAAGACTTAGTTCTCTATAGATCAGATCAGATCATCCCCGCAGTGCAATGCCACAAACCGGCGATTGCACACTGCCTGTATATAGTACAAGGAGACGTGGGACGAGATTGAAGCGAGCGAAGGAGTACGATGCGGTGAGTGGGACGGAACAACGCGCGGATAGAGAGAGGCTCGATGACGTACAGTGCAAGCCTTGGACGAGCGATGCATGCTCGCTGCGCGCTGTCATGTGCGGGGATCGTGGCGGGAGAGAGAGAGAGAGAGAGAGTAGCTCAGCGTGTTCGACTGAAGGCTTTTGAGGCGCGAGAGAGAGGGTCTTCCTCGACGAAGCGAAGTCCGTTCCCACGGTGCGATGATGGAATGAGGGTGTACAACGTCTAATTTAGTGCTATCTGTCTGCCCGGTCTTTACCTCCCAAAATGCTTCTTCTCGAAATACCGCGCGACACAATAACTCACAAACGCGAAACCGAAGGCCAACTCGAACCCGACATCGCCACCGTAATCGCCTCCAATCATGCCGCCGATGGGCCCGATCCACCAGACCTGCGCCATGCCGCACACGGCGCCGGCAATGCCACAGCAAAAGGCGAACAGCGCGGCGAAGCTCGGCGGCAGTTTCGCCGGCTGGTCGTACGTCTCGGGCGCGTAGCCGGTGAAGCCGCGGCGGAAGAGGAAGTGCTCGGGCAGCGAGATGCCCTCGTAGATGGCGAGCCAGTAGGCGATGACCAGCATGAAGTTCTCGAGCACGCTCTCGAAGTGGGCGTAGCCCGGGATGGCGATGGCGCAGTAGATGAGGGTGGCGACGAAGGTCCAGACGAAGCGCGGGATGTACTGGGCGTGGTGGGTGAGGATCTGCACGCTGAAGCTGATGCTGTAGATGTTGGGGCAGTTGTTGCCGATGATGGACAGCGCGACGATGATCAGGCAGAACTGGCCGAAGGTGCCGAGCGGCGCGAGCACTTGCGACAGCAGGCCGCCGATGGCGTTGTCGGCGTACGCGGCCGCGTAGGCCGGGTTGTTGACGGTTGCCGTGGCGATGGCGAGCCCCAGGCCTTCGACGAAGGTCAGGGTTAGCACTAGGCAGACGAAGACCCAGAGGAAGACTTTGGTGCGTGGGGTGTTGGCGGGCTGGTAGCAGGTGTAGTCGGAGGCGTAGCTGGTCCAGCCTGTGGCGAAGCCGAAGACCGAGGCGGCGAAGGAGAGCACGCTGCCGGCTTCGACGGAGCCCGAGGCCACGGGCAGATTGGAGAAGGAGCCGCCGTGGGCGAAGACGCCGAGGATGATGAGGAAGACGATGAGGCAGGGCACCCAGGAGATCATCTCGTAGTAGTGGACTGTTTTGTAGCCGAAGCACGTGATGATGAAGGTGCCCGCGGCGATGATGATGATGCCGGCCCAGCCGGGGACGTCCGAGTTGACGGCGTGGATGAGCTGGGAGCCGACGATGACGTTGACGGAGCTCCAGCCGAGACAGGCGAGGCAGTTGAAGAAGGCGATGACTTTGACGCCGTAGAAGCCGAACCAGAACCGGGAGAGGACCATCTGGCGCATGCCGAAGCGCGGGCCAAAGGTCGAGAAAAAGGCCACGGGCATGGCGCCGAGCATGTTGATGAAGAAGATGGTGAGGAAAGCGTCGACGAAGCCGAGGGAGAAGACGGGGATGGCGAGGACCCCGATGGCCAGGGACGACACGCACATGTTTGCCGCGCACCACATCGTGCCGACTTTGTAGACGTGTTTGTCTGTTCGTTCGTCGGCGGGGACGCGCTCGATGCCGCGGACTTCGAGGCGGAATTTGGAGGCTAGGCGTAGCGCTTTGGTGTAGAAGGTGTTGCCGGCGACGAAGGATTCGCCGTGGACGGCGCCCGACTCGTCCGGTGGGAAGACGTCGGTGCCTCGTCTTTCTTGCGAGTATTCGCTGCTGTCGTGGAAGCCATGTTTCTCGTAGGTTGCATTTTCAACGTCCGCCATGGTGGGCGACGTGTTTGCGGCTGTCCCTCTGTCGCTGGACCTGCAGTGACTGGTGTCTGAAAACTTCGTCGCGAGGGACAACAAAGCCAGTCAGTCAGTCAGTCACTCTGTACACAAGCACGAGTTGCGAGTGAACGACAAGGGTCAAGAGGTCAACTGAGGGAATGCAAGGAAACACATAGCTTTCTATGTGAAGAGCTTGACGTTCTGGACATCAGTAGTAACATTCTAGCTATCTTAGAATTAGCTGCCGATAACGAAATTCCAGATTGACATCAAGTGTGCGCAGGTCTGGGAAGGTCGGATCATCCGTTGATAAGGAAACACGCCCAGCCAACCAGGAGTTATGAGATTTGGGCTTTGTGGGTGTGGGAGGCAAGAAAGCCTCGGTTCACCATTCCTGTTCGAGCTGATGCACAGTCGCTTGCGTCTTGAAACGACTTCATTACGGAGCTTGTCCACGCGAGCTGATCGTCTTGTGCATGAGGCTTTTGTTCGGAGGGTGCCAACTACTGAAACAGGCGGCCCTTTATTGGCTAGAAGTGGTCGGTGGGTGCCGTCTAAGCTTTCTTTGCATTGGTAATTCGAAGCTTAATAGGCTTGAAAGATAAGCGGGTCAATCGATACTGGGGGCGCCATGCTCGTTGATTGCAGATATGAGCTTAGCACTGCTGCAACATGCAGCCCCCCAACATTCGATCACACTTACCACTGTGCTGGGACAGCTCAGCTTCTCGGGTACGACCGACGTGTACGAAGTCATATCAAAGTGATTGAGGAGCGATGCACTAGCGCAATGCAATGACGCATCCTGAATGCACGTTCTTACCTGCCCAGGTAGGCCTCAAGCAGACCGAGCATCATGGACGAATGTACCAGGCACACCGGCGTGATATTGCTAGTGGCCGGTCCCGATGGATGCTGGGTATCGACTGACCAGGCCAAACCTATTTTCAAGCTTGATTGGCGGAAACGGACGGTGAGGTGGACGACAGTTAGTAAGAAGATGAGACGTCGCAGGCAGGTCAAGGCGTCCACGAGGGAGGGTAAAGGCACCGCTGCTGCACCGATACAACCCCGGAGGCCACCGTATCGAGCAATGTCTTTGGTACCCCTCTTCAGCCAGTCCTCCCCATCCTACTGGTCTGCTCTACCATCTCATCGGGCCCTCTCCACCCGTAATAGTCATTCAACATGTACTCGTTCACGATCTCCCCCGCAACCGCCTCACGAATGTTTGTCTCTGTTCTATACTTGGACCTGAGCATCTTCCCATTCAGCGGCGGTCCCTCACGCACCCCCTCTACGTACCCCTCAATCATGTCGGCCCACTCGTAGGTAGTATAGAATTCATCCTCCTCCTCAGTCTCATCGATCCAGGTTAATGGCTTGCCCTTTTCCCGTGCTGACTCAACAGCACAATCGTACTCACAGAACCACTCGGCGAACAATTTCACTCCCATCTCGATCTGTTGTTCCATGACCCACCCGGGCATATCAGGTTCCGTCAGCATGTCCACCGTGTTCTTCCTGAGCGAGGTATGGGGTGTAGTCTGGCCTTGCAGGTTTTCCAGCTCCAACTTCTCCACGAGGGCCCGCGCTTCAGGCAACATGCCGAACCAGGATGCAGGGCAGTGGGAGTAGATGCACGCTTTACCTTCTTCCCTTTTCATGCGCTCGTTGTGGTCGCGTATGTGCCCGTGCAGCAGCTGAGCCAGATCGAAGACAATTCTGCGGTTCCTCCGCATGATCCTCGCATCGACGTAGTCCTCGTCTCCCGGCAGACGCCCCTTGTTTAGCCGTGCGTCATTGTTGAGGTACGTAGAGGTCTTCAGCATCCAGTTCGTGTTCTGCAGGTTCTGGTTGAACGTCATCGCCCTGGACAGTGGAGGGCCGAACTGCGGCCGGAGTTTATACGTTATTTCGCAGTACGGACACGTGAAGTGACGGTTAGCCTCGCGCTCGCGAACTAGGAAATTGTCGAAACATGGTGAGCAGACTGTGCTGTTGCAGCCGTTGGTTGTGGGGGTTATTGTAGGTTGCACGGGCGTGATCTTCTCTTTGCAATGGATGCACGTTTTGTTCTTCACAGTGCCTGTCGTGTGGTAGATGTCCGCCCAGAGAATATCTGGCCGGGCTTGAGCTATCAATTGTTCCATTGCGGTTGTCGTCCGGTCAACAGCGAGGTCTGTATCTAGACACCTTGACCCCGACAACTTCTTCGTAGCTGGGGTTGTGGTGAGCTTCATAAGGGTAACGTAAGGACCGGTACTTGTACGCGTAGTGTCCTACGCACTTTACGCGTCTGCACGTGTCCTACCTTGGCATAGCTTCGGTGCCCAAGGTCGTCCCCTGGGTGGGTGGGCAAGATCATTCTGAGCATCGCCTGGCAAGGCCACGGATCTTTTGAGTACGAGTGCTGAACACTCACGATGAGCTGGGAGCGGGCAAATTCCGAAACATCATGACACAATGGCTGACGAGCAGCAGCTCTCATGCATTCTAGATATCCACGCCCAACAGTTTTAGCCGCGCCGAGGGTCTAGTCGGCCTTGACACCGCTATATATCCTCCTGACAAACACGTACCCAACGAGAAAGCCGACAGTACCTGTGGCCAGCCCATACACCAGACATGCAAGGACGCCATAACTGAAAAATAGCAAACTGGACACAAACCCGTCAATATGCAGCTTGGTCCAATAATACCATATCAAGTACACAAATATCCAGACTGCTGAGCTGCCACCAGTCAAGAACGAAGACCACCACCAGTGATAGTTTTCCGCGCACAACTGTACGTATAAACAAATTATGACAGTCTCGCCAATCGTAATGGCGAGAAGTAAGCTGATTATGCTGAGAAAGCCAAATACATAATAGTATGATGATTTGTCGAGGTAGACCGATTTGAAGACAAAGATAAGCTCAATGAAGAGGACTGCGAAGGGTACCAGTCCTGCGAGCAAGGAAAGGAGAAGGCGATTTCGTGAGTACCATGTTGTGTTGTCGGACGGGATTTGGCGAGGGGTCATCGAGGTCCGAGTGGGATGAGCATATCCTCTCGACCGGTAGAACCCGTAGTAACTGCCGAGGTGGACCAGAGGAAGCTGAATCAGTAGCCATAAGGAGACAAGTACCAGCAGAGTCGTGAAGGGAATAGCCGTGCTCGAGGCTTGTGCCCAGGTGAAGAGATTGAGGAAGAACATCAATGAAAACAACAGCCCGGGAAAGAGGAGCGCTGTCATCAAGGTATTTTTGCGATAGTTTTGACCTCCGAATGTCTTGTATAGACGAGCTGAGAGATAGCCCGAGATGCCACCAGCGAAGAAGAAAATAAAGACACCGACTGTGATGAAGCCGCCTCTCCAGCTAGGGTTGAGCACACCGAGAGAACTCAGAGACAGTAGTGCTCCGATCATGCAGACAAGCTGGAAGCCAGATCCCACTAGCGGTGCGAGGAGACCAGCAAGAGCAGGCGGTCGGAAGACGTCGGCGTGTAGTGTTTTCCAGCCAGCTACATCGTCGAGAGCTTCGTCGTCCGACAGATCATCGTCCATGGCGGCACGCCCCTCTTTTTCGGGTAAACCGTTCTTCTTTTCACTTCTCCTCTTCGGCCACAGTTTCGCCTCTTCCAGCAGCCCATCGCCTTTCCCCTTGGCATCGCCACTCGTGGTGCGAATCCAGATAGTCATGCATACAACCCCCAGAATGCTCGAGATGATCAGGGAATTGACTATGGCTAGCCAGTGCGTAGTTTTGCTCTCGGTCTGATCGCTGAAGTACAAATCCCACCTGTTGGCCCATTCGATCCTTTTCTCTTCCCTGAAATACACCGAGTAGGTATACGGGATAACCATGGACACTTGGTCCAAATCGGCCTTTGGCTGAGGTACGTAGGAGGAATCGGGATATTGCTCGGAAAGATCGGTCATGTTGGGTGCGATGTAGAGGGGCAGTGGGTTGGGTTGCTGATCCAGATCACTGGGGCAGCGGGTCTCGTTGCGATGGCCTCGGTCGACGCTCTTGGTGTAGACTTCAAAGCCCGTCACGAATCTTCCACCGTTGTCACCAGCAGAGCCTGGCGCTTTGCGCCACCTCACCACTATAGTGAAGTGGTTGTTTAGGTAGTGAGTGGGCTTGGCAGTAGTCATGTCATAGTCCTTGTATCCAAGCTTGAAGCCAGCGGCGTAGTATTTGCGTTGCCGGTCTACGGTCACGAAGGAGGTTGCGCCAGGCAAGTTGTCTAGGATCCATTCCGTCACGTAGCCCTCTTCTATGAGCTGCTGGGCCCATTTGATGTCGTGTCCATTCACCACCCTATCGCAGAGGTATGCACATTCCACATCCTGGCCCATGTTGATGTCGAGATCGGAATTCTTGATACGATCGCCACGCAGGATCTCGCCCAGATTGAGCGACAAGCTTTGGCCGCTGGCCCAGCCGGAGTCATGGTGCTTGCTGCCCGTCGGCGGGCAAACGAAGGGCAGATCGAAGTAGGCATATTGTAGCTGCGTGTTGTCGGAATAGATCTTGTTCACCAGTAAGGGAATATTCTCGTCCTGTTTGTAACTTCTTATCGAGTATCCTAGATCATTGGTCAAAACTGGCCACGTCGCATGGGATGTTCACGTGCTGTACCTGGAACGTAGAAAGCATTTGCAAAAGAGGCCAACAGGCATGTCCAGATGCTCAACAGCCGGAGTAAGGGATATCGCGGCCGAACATCAGATGCCATGGTTGTGAGCAGAGAGGAAAAGAACGAAGCGAATGTGATTGGCAATGAGTGTCAGGTGAAGGTCAACTACAGCCAGAAGCCCATGAGCTTACTGCCGCGGCTTGCGAATCATCGAAAGGGTCAAGGAGTGAAGGACGAGTGCACGAGGGCGCAATCGAGTATTGGAATGGTGAGAATGGGACGTGCAGCAGAGGTGCGAGGAGCGAGCAATGCAGGCTTGCGCTCGCAGTTGCAGCAGCCACGGCACTCCGATGGGTTTCGCTCTGCACACGCTCTCCACTGTTGATCTACCGGCTCTGCACGCTACATCGCACCCTGGACTGCACCATGGCTTCTCTTCCAGGATCCAAATCGTTGTGTTTCTACCAAATCACCAAGTCAGACCATCATGACGACGACGTATACATGCTCCGTGATCCTGTTGAAGCTTCACAAGCATGGTCGAGGCCCATTCTTACCTTCCTCGCATGCCACGCAACTGCTTATTACCCCAGTGGCCTATCAGCAGCTTCGAACGGCACTATCTTTAGGCTATAGAGCCCCTGCTGAATCGGCGCTGTGCTTAGCGTCTAAGTGCCAGTCCGTGACGAATCATAGGTACTCTCGTCTCGATGCTACATGCAGAGAGTACTGTCGCTAGATGCCTCTCAAGCAGTGTACAGTAGTGGTTTCATGGCCTACTCGAGACTTGCTGAGAACGGCGGTTTCATACTCTGCTATCAAATAGTCTTTCGGTGCTATATAGCTTTCCGTATCCCACTCTACGTGGACATCGGAGCTTATCTCGCTAGGTACCTACCAAGCTCTAGCGACACTACCTACAGGCGTTGTACTTGCGTCGTACTTGCCTTGTACTTGGTTCCGCAGCTGTCATCCTTGCCAAGCAATGCACATGTTAGGAACGATTACTGGCACCGCTGTGACGTTTGAGACCGAAAATCTCAAAGGCAATGCTTTGCTATCATAACACGTATGCTCGAGCTCAGTGGTCCCTACTCGTACACGTCCGTGCTCCCAGCTGCGCGCTTGCCGGATATGCCCTCTCTACCGCGGCTCGAGATTTCGGAGTAGCCAGAGTTTTTGCAGTGTTTTGTGCCCTCTAATCGTGCTTACAGGTTGTGAGTGACACTGCAAGACCAGACCTGGCACGATGGAGAAGTTCTCGGCCTACCGCGACCGTGGTTTGTGACGTGCGACGGCGTGTTCGAAAAGTGCTAAGCTGACCTAAAGAAGGATCCGGGATTGCGCCCTTCCTGCCCATACCGCCCGAGCCCGCAGGCGTCTACCTCCCATTCCACATCTTCCTCTTCGTGTTTCGAATACCCTTCCTCCTGGCCTTCAGCTTGACCTACTTCTTCTTCCTGCAATGGCTGCCGATCGGAGCCATCGGCAAGAAGGCCTCGCTATGGTCAATCCTCGGGGTGCCAGGCATGTGGTGGATTGACCTTCAGATTGATGGAGTGCGCAGAGGGTTGCTACACCGCACACAACGTCGAAAGCCCGCTGGCTGATCCGTGTTTAGGACTCTCAATTCCCAGAAGGACCGCTTCCCACAAGAAGGCTCCATCATTGCTGCCTCCAGCACGTCGGCCATAGATCCTCTCTACCTCGCTGCCATCTTCGACCCCATCTTCACAGCCTCATACCCCACCACTCGCCAAGTCCGTCGGGTGTCCCTGCTCGAGGCGGTCATGCGAAGCTTTTTCCATCCAAGCACGACCCCGGCAGACGGTGCAGAGATGCTGGACTTGCAGACTCTGACAGCCCAGAACCCCAAAAGATACGTGGTTGTCTTTCCCGAGTGTACAACAAGCAATGGCCGAGCCATACTGCCCTTTAGCTCTAGTCTGCTCTCGGCGTCGCCCAAGACCAAGATCTACCCTGTCAGCCTGAGATATACCTCGCCTGACATTACCACGCCCATCCCACATACCTACTTCACATTCTTGTGGAATCTTTGCAGCAAGCCTACTCATTGTATCCGCACGAGGATAGCCGAGTACGTCTACAATCCCGCCATCAAGCAGGCAAACTCAACCACGAGCGCCATCGATGCTACAGAAGTTTCAAGTGAAGCAGATACACTAGTTGGCAGCGACGAAGACTTTAGCATGAACAGGGAAGAGAGAGCATTCCTTGATAAAATCGCGGAAGCTCTTGCAAGGCTTGGTAGGGTCAAGCGCGTAGGTCTAGGAGTGAAGGAGAAACAAGATTTCGTAGCCATGTGGACCAAAGGAGCCAAACAAAAGCGTAAGTAGCAACGACGCCCATCATGGATGGCGACAATCTGTCAAGGCGACAGCATCGAATTTTGCGTGGTGTGCGAGGTGTGCGAGCGAGTTCGACTGGATTGCAGCCAAATGGTGCTGGCCATTTCATTGTTCAACCACGTGCACAGACCACTTTTCCCATCAGATGCATGATTCATTGTTCGAGCACCGAACGCATCACTAGGAGAATACAAGTAATGCACTTCTTCAAGACGAAGACCGGCTCTCCCTCGTACCTGTTGACATGCGCACTGCTACATTACCACGCAATGACATCCACCATGAGAACTGCACTGGCTTGCCTGCTACTGGCGCCGGCACTTGTAAGCGCAACTTCCTTCGATTACTACCGCAGCGTCTTCTGCGATGCTCAAAGCGCACAATTCTTCCTCCAACGCTACACCTCGCCACAGTCGTTGCCCGATGACAGGTCATGTCACCAGACACCCGCTGGCACCATGGCCATGAAATTAGTCGATGGCCTCGACTCAAGCTGTGTTGGTAAGTCCTTTTGCTGATACGGTGCCATCCAACGGCGGCTGACAGCGACAGTGCTTGCGTATGAGGATTATGGATGCTCCAGCTTGGTCGGTTCCGTGCCAGTCTCGGGAAAATGCGTTGCTGCGACCAAAGCCAAGATCGGCTCGTGGCAGGCACAATGTAACACTACCGACGACAACCAGGTGTCAGCGAGCCTCACGTCATATGCCCCTGGTGAATTAAAGCGACGAGGTAAATACCGACTGCCTGCAGTAAGAGACGAAGTCAGCATGACAAACAACACTATCGACTCTGTCGCCACTGCATCATCCATCGTTAGTGAGATGTCTTCCGCCATGTCTGTAGCCGCAACAGCTACCGGTGCAGAAGTCACATCCGCCCCATTAGCAGGCGCTGCTTTCAGCTCCGCCATCAGCTCTGGTGCTGACATTGGGTATAACTTGACCTCTTTTCTCACAAACACTGCAGGCTCGGCGACTGTCACAGGTGCGTATAATGCAACAGACATACCTAGCATGACTACTACGAGTGCTCCAACAGTGGTCACCTACACTGGGAGCACACGTGCGAACGGAAGTGTCATTTTCCAGAAGGGTGCAGCAGCAACGATTCAGATTGGAAATGGCAAGGGTTTGACGACCATTCTCACAAGCATACTCGTGGTCCTGGGAGCAGCCGTTGCACTATAAGGGGAAATTATCATGGGACGTGGGTGGATTTGACAATATTTGTTCTGCTGAACGTGCGAAAAAGCAACGTTTTGGGGTTCCAGACGTCTAAGAACAACGTTGCGTGTTTGTCTTAGACTTCTGTAGTCGCTGATCGGAACAGCGAGGGAGTTTGTTTGACTGGATGTATTTGCAGCTCACGCAGACTGCATCCTTCAATGCTTATGGACGATAGTAAGACTGCTTTCTGTATACCATAAGATAGACCTATAGAGTGGTGTGCACATCCTCAAACCTTGGCCTGTGGGGAACAAAGGGACGCGGCTCATACCGCTCCAAAGTGGATATCTTGCTCGGAGTGTGTTTTTGAGGACTCGGGGCCTTTTGTCTTATCACCTCAACACCGTTAGACTAAGCACCAAACTCTAGATTCAACGTTTCGCAACAGTTGAGAGAAGTCTCCAGGATAGGTATGCTATCTCAGAATCACCTGATCGGACCAGTAACCCGCATCAACCAGAAGCACTCGATCCAAAACGAGGGCGCACTTGCTTTTTGCACGGGTGGGTACTGCGTTATTTGCAAAACGTGACCAGAGAAACCGCAATTTCCTCGAGTGCCCTGGAATCCACTTAGATCCCGACTGCTGTTGCTTATGCTGACTTCATCGCTCGAGAGCCTTGACAAGGGATTGCGAGATCGACGTGGACATGCAAGTTATCGTTCCCTCCACGAATCGTAGCACCCATTTTGTCAGGGAGAAGGATAACACTGTTGGTGCTGTAGTGATAGGTGTGACTAAGTGGTATGTAGGTGGTAAGGTTGGTGGATCATGGGATGTCGGTATATGTAATGACCAAGGTCGTAACTGTCCAACGACACCCCATCGCCCCGCGTCGTGCTTCAGTAGCGTGCGAGATGTAGTGTGCGGGGGAGGCTATGGACTCGGGACAGGGACAATGACATACATGACGCTAGTCCCGGGACAGAACTAGCGTCAGCATTTTCTTTTGCGATGTTCGACACTAGTAAAACAAACCTCCTTCACAAATGTACATTTCGCATCTACGCAGTACAAAGAAGAAAGTACAGCGGGCGGTATGGCCCACGAACAGTCTCATCAGTGGAACACGCTAAAGAATCCTTCACAAGCATTGCGAGCTGATGGTCTGACATCGCCGAAGACAAGCATATACACCCCCTGAGGCCTGCCTGAAAAGGGTCTGGTGACGAGAAAGAGCAAGGTCGCCAACAAGATTACCACCCGAGGAGAGTCATGTATCTTAAAGTGACGTGGGCAGAAGAAACCTTGGAGATCTGCAGGAAGTATACCGTCGAGTTCAAAGTCAACCACAACAGTCACCACATTCGTACAGAGACACCCCCACAAAGAAGGCCAACTCCGGTTGCCTCTGTATGACTTCAGAAACACTGTTAGCATCACGGGCGAACTTCCAGACCTTCAGCGCTCCTATCCGAACACGACATCCCAGCATTGTTCCAAATCGCACATGCTCTGCGCTGGCCGTGCTCAGGAGACGTATCGCCAGCTGATTTCAGTTGAACACTCGTGTATTGAAAATCTCCACAGAATAGCAGTGTTTTCTTTATTGAGCATAACGAACCGTCCCTGCACACTATAGAGATTAGGACAACGGTGCGGGTACCGAAGTTCTGCTTGTTGCAGAGATGCGAGCATATGAAACTTACATTAGCTTCACCATCTTGCCTTGGTGGAGTGAATGGCTAAACTACCGATACGGTGAACTTTCAAAGGTGGAGTCATGCATCATCTAAATCCATGAACAGGGTCTCCCTGCGCGGAGATCATGGACAGCTTCTGGACTGCTCACGATTCTGATATTGCAGATGAGGGCTCCAGCTGGGTCCCACTGGACCAGACAACGATCGGACGTTGACACAAACATGCATCGAGACACATGCTTGGCTTTGAGACTGCAAAGGTACATAAGGACACGCGAGCCTCCTCGACACATCGTTCTTGTTCATCATCATCATCAAGTCATTCTTTCAAAGAGTCAATAATAATAAGCTGTGCTATCAGCGTCCTTTCGTTCACCATGCATTCATCAGCAATGCGCTACGGCGTGCTCGCCCTTGCTGCCAGCTCCGCCTCCGCCCGAGCTGTGCCTGACAGCATCATCAAGAGACAAGCGACTACCACTACTGCTGCTGCCTCTGCTTCGGCTAGTTGTGGGGCTGCGAATCCAACTGGAAGTGGTCCTATCATCGGTCTCGTTAACGGTGTCCTCGACCTTGCCGAGGATACAGTAGAGAACTTCCTAAGCAACGGTGACATTCTTGGTCTTTCTGCCAATGTCGATACTCCGGTCGGCTATGTCTCAGTCTTTGCAGGTGAACAGGCATCGGCTCAAGGAGCCTACATCACGCTCCAGGAGATCACAGAATACGACCCGCAGACCTGTGCCGACGCATGCTGTACCATCGATGGCTGCGCAGCCTTCAACATCTTCTTCGAGCGAGACCCACTCTATGATCCTCAGGTCTGCCCCGACCCAGAATCCACTACTGGTATCTACTGCACTTTCTTCTCGGCACCACTTGACTCAGGCTCGGGCACCAACAGCGGTTCTACCATTGTCGATTTCCGGGTCGTCATCGCTGGTTCAAATGCCTACAACGTTGATACAAACAGCTGCGGTGCTGCTGCTAGCTCTGGTGCTGCTACATCCGCTGCTGCCACCTCAGCTGCTGCTACTGCTACTGGTTGTGGAGTTGCCAATGCAGAAGGAAGCGGTCCGATTATCGGTCTCGTCAACGGTGTCCTCGACCTTGCCGAGGATACAGTAGAGAACTTCCTAAGCAACGGTGACATTCTTGGTCTTTCTGCCAATGTCGATACTCCGGTCGGCTATGTCTCAGTCTTTGCAGGTGAACAGGCATCGGCTCAAGGAGCCTACATCACGCTCCAGGAGATCACAGAATACGACCCGCAGACATGTGCCGACGCGTGCTGCAACATTGATGGCTGCGTGGCCTTTAACATCTTCTTTGAGCGAGACCCACTCTACGTACCTACCGAAGGCACATGCCCCGACCCAGAGTCCACTATTGGAATTTTCTGCACGTTCTTCTCTTCCGCTCTTGACGACGGCTCGGACACCAACACTGGTGAAACTATCGTCGACTTCCAGGTCGTTATCGCTGGTTCAAACGCCTACAACGTCGACACCGATGCAGGAGCTTGTGGTGCTGCGGCTACTTCGGCTGCTGCCACTTCTGCTGCTGCTGCTACCTCGGCTTGTGCGCCTCAGCCAACAGGATACGGTCCCGTTACCGATAACCCAGATACCGCAGACGCATTTGTGGCCAACAACGTGTACGCCGACGCTGCTGCGGCTGCAACCGCGCCAGACGGCTACGTCGCAGCCTACGTTAACGAACAGGCATCGACTGAAGGAGACATCATTGGTTCTACCGAGCTACAGGCTTATGACCCGCAAACTTGCGCCGACCTCTGCGATAGCGGTGACTACCCAGGCTGCGCGTCTTTCAACATCTTCTTTGAGCGAAACCCATCTCTGGTGGTTGACGCGGACCAATGCCCGAACCCGCCATCTCTTACTCGAATTCTGTGCTCCTTCTTCTCGTCAGCTCTCACCGAGGACTCAGCCACCAACAGCGGTGAAGTCCTAGCTAAGCGACAAAACGACGGAGGATTTGAAGTTGTAGTAGCTGGCTCAAACGCCTACAACATGTGCCAAGATGGAGATTGTGCCGCTGCGACATCTGCTGCTGCTACATCCGCTGCTGCCACATCCGCTGCTGCCACATCCGCTGCTGCCAACGCTACCATGACTACCACCATGGCCAACGCTACCATGACTAATAGCATGGCTAACTCCACCATGACTACTACCATGGCCAACGCCACCATGACTACTAGCGCTGCTGCTACCTCTACTCCTGCTGGCGCTGCTTGTTCGCCTGAGCCAACAGGATACGGTCCCGTTACCAACGACCCAGACACTGCGGATGCCTTCCTTGCAAACGATGTGTACGCCGACGCTGCTAACGATGCAACTACGCCAGCCGGCTACGCCTTGGTATACATTAACGTACAGGCATCGGCTGAGGGAGAGTACCTCACTTTCACCGAGATCCAGGCCTACGACCCGCAAACTTGCGCCGACCTCTGCTCTAGCGGCAACTACCCAGGCTGCTCGGCCTTCAACATCTTCTTTGAGCGAAACCCGACTGTGGTACCTGGTCCCAACTGCACTAACCCAGCATCTCTTACTCGAATCAAGTGCACTTTCTTCTCTGTAGATCTTACCGAGGACTCAGCCACCAACGACGGTCAAGTCCTAGCTAAGCGACAAAACGACGGAGGATTTGAGGTTGTAGTAGCTGGCTCAAACGCCTACAACATGTGCCCAGGAGGAAACTGCGCTGCTGCGACCTCTGCTGCTGCTACCACCTCTGCGGCTAACGCTACCATGACCACTTCTGCTATGGCCAACGCTACCATGACCACGACCGCTATGGCCAACGCTACTGCTACTACTACTACTGCTGCTACCTCGGCTTGCGCGCCTGAACCAACAGGATATGGTCCAGTTACCAACGACCCAGACACCGCAGACGCATTCCTAGCTAACGATGTGTACGCCGACGCTGCTGCAGCTGCAACCACGCCAAACGGCTACGTCTTGGTCTATGTTGACCTACAGGCATCGGCTGAATCAGACGCCTACCTTAGCTTTACCGAGATCCAGGCCTATGACCCGCAAACTTGCGCCGACCTCTGCTCCAGCGGTAACTACCCCGGTTGCGCATCTTTCAACATCTTCTTTGAGCGAAACCCGACTGTGGTACCTGGTCCCAACTGCACTAACCCAGCATCTCTCACTCGAATCAAGTGCAGCTTCTTCTCTGTAGCTCTTAACATCAACTCGGCCACCAACGACGCCAGTTCCTGGCCAAGAGACAAGAGGATGACTCGGCATTCGAAGTTGTCATCGCTGGCTCAAATGCCTACAACGTCTGCCCAGGAGGAAACTGTGCTGCTGCGTCTTCTGCTATTGCCTCGGCCACAGCTACCATGACCACTACCACAACCTCAAGCAGCATGATGTCTACCAGCACAACCTTGATAACAATGACCAGGTCAAGCTCAACAGCCAACGGAGTCTGGAACGACTGGGGCAACAACGACTCTACCTCCACTACCATGTCTGGCGCACAGCAGACATGGAATGCTTGGGCTACTACCTCTGGCGCAAGCGCAGCCCCACAACAGACATGGAACGCTTGGTCTGACGCCGAGGGTTCAGGAGAGCAGGGACACGACGAGCAGGACCAGGACGGTGACTACGAGGACTTGCCCGTCTGCGGCGCCTAAGCTCGGTGACTCTAAACATCACCAACTAGACCATGAACTTCGAACTCACACCCGTCGTCCAGGTATCTGCCAGCTGTAGTTGACAGAAGGGCAAATCCAGGTGACAATGTCAGCAACGACAATCCCAGGGCGGCAAAGGGCGAGCATTTCCGAATCTGTCTTACTAACCGTTGTAATTTAACAAAGTACATATGGACTAGTTGAAATAGTACTAGGCATCTCTTTTGTAACAATCAATCAAGACATTCATCGTCAAACTTTTCCTTTTCCAAACAACAAGCGCTCGTGCCTAGCTAACAACATCAGACTGCCTGGTACTACTGCTGACTGATGACTGACAAGGTGAATAGATACCTGCACAGCCACCAAGCCGCGCGACCAGCTTTTTTTAAATCATCTACTATCTAACTCTATCAATCACCGCTTTCACAGACCACATGATCCAATCCACAGCCGACACGTACCCGTCCACGGCCTGAGCCCGCTGATCCTCGGGCTTCTGCTCGATCTTCGCCATGACTCGGTTCATCGAGTCGTCCATTATATCCGTGACTTCCTTCTTCGCGGCTTCGTTTTTGGCGATCATCCGTTGCTTCCATTCGGGCGGTTTGCTGTGGTCGACAGGTTTTGGTTTGTTCAGGGCTACTGAGTGCTTTTGGAAGTTGGTTATCCAGTTTTCGAGATTGATGGGCTGCTGCTGCTGCGGCTCATCGACTGGGAGTGTTGTGGTTTTGGCGACATTTTCCTCAACGCCGTTGTCCTTCTTGGTCGTGCTGAGGGGGAACAACGGCATACTGCCGTGCTTTGTGTCGTAGTGGTCGCTGGCCTGGCGTTGCGTTTCTAGTTACCATGCGGTTCAACGCTGTGCTGTGGAAAGTGGAGAATCTGTCTGTAGAAGGCCCAACCCGGCTCCAACAAGAAAAAGCAATCACGACTATGCAGGTGAAACAAAATTGTATGCGTCAGAGTGGTTCTCGATATTATTCTCGGCTAGTTTCGTATTGTTCCAGCTGACATGGTGATGAGGGTGTTTTTATTCAGGCGTAGGTGGAAGCGAGCGGATTTTTGAGTTTGTACTGTGTTGCCAAAGAGTGTTTGAGCTGCACTGAGCTGGTCCGTCTTGTTGCTGTTCAACACGCGACAGCGCACCCACCGAGGGAAATTTGTCCGATGAGAGTTCTGTTCGATGGAAGTAGTAGAATGTGAAGATGCTGCTGATGTAAGTGCAGAAACACGCGACAGCGCACCCACCGAGGGAAATTTGTCCGATGAGAGTTCTGTTCGATGGAAGTAGTAGAATGTGAAGATGCTGCTGATGTAAGTGCAGATTATCAAGCACTACCCGTAGGTACTGTAATAATGCCGTCAACATTACTGCTAACGTTCTCGGGTCAACGATACTCCGTCCGGCGGTCTTGGCTTCAAGAGGTCCGGATGGTCGTTCATCATGTAGTACACTTCGACTATCATCAACTTTGCCTCAGGGAACAGAGATCGATATGCCTGTTGCTCGTCTCGAGCTCGTCGGCGTCGGCTTCGTCGATGCGTCCAACGTCTTGTCGTCATGTCACTGAATGCCTCGGTCCTCTGACAACACCACCACAACGAATAAATTTACATCATACCCACCTTTCAAATGTCAGACAAGCAGTCTTCGTTAATGTCTTCGTTCCCGTCAAGGCCGGTCTTTCCATGTTAGTTATCGATGCTCCCCCCGTGCATTAGTTTTGTTGACCACAGTCACCATTCCGATGGGCTATGCTCTTGTCGAATGCACGTCTCACGTGTACACAAATGTTTAGACAGATCAGCAGACTGCTCCTCGGACTAAGATAAGGCGTGCCATATCTAAATTCTTTGTGTCTAAGAGCAACGGCATCGCAGACCAACTATACTCCGACGTGCTCGACTGCTTTCACGTCTGATACATAGGAAACATCCACATGATCTTACAACACTCTATTACATCCTTAGAGGGTGTAGCGAAATCCCTCGAGCCCCTCGATGACGCACTGCTGCCTTGCTGCTTGCTTGTTGGCCCATAAAAAGTAACCCGATAAGAGAGCAACGAAGATCAACGAAAGGACGTAAGACCTGCGAAATAAGGTTAGCAAGACAACACTTGACCAATCAAACAGGTAGAGCTTACGTGATGCAAGCATAGAGTCCAGGTAGATACCGTGGCGCATCCTGGGACCGGAAAACAAGAGAGCCAACCACCCCTCCGATGCCACCCGAAGAAATTGTGCTGGCACTAATGAACGACCTTTTCCACTGACCACGAACGTTGTTCGCCTGCCATGCCAAGATAGCAGGGAGGTTAGATTGACACCCACCCGTGACGAGAAAGACGCCGAACAGCTGCACTCCCGGAGATCGAGCCCATGCCAGCAGACAAAGTCCAACGATAGCTTGGATGGAGTTATAGGCAACGATAGGACCCCTCATGTGAAGTTTGTCGCCAAGCCATCCTTGAAAGATCATGAGCAGAGCGGCAAAGACATATGGTGGGGTGCTGAGGATCTGTGAGATAGCAACGCTGACTCCGAGATAGCTCCGGAGAATGATTGGAAGGAAGTAGGCGACGGCATATGCCACGACTGTAGAGAAGCTGTGCAAACCGTTAGTATACTTGCTTCAACGGTTATGTACGGTCCACTGAATTTACAAGAACAAAAGCCCAAAAACCCAAATTTTGAAGTCGAGTGCCGGCCTGAAGAACTTTCCCCATGCGAAAGCCTCCGCAGCATCAGCATCCCCACGATCTCTGTTGAGTCTTTGGATGAGGTACGCCGATTCCTTCGCATTCAGGAACATCTTGGCCTTGTGAGTATAGACTGCACCTGGAAAGGTACCAGCCTCGAGGGCACCAAGAATCATTCGCAGAGCGATTAGGACCGCCCAATGTTGAACGAAACCGAAACCCTGTGAGAGGATCAAATTAGCGCTTATACGAATGCACAGGAAGACGCTTACCAGCAGGATAAGTCCCCAACCAAACGTGATAGCTGTAAGAAAGACCCTTGGTCCATATCTGCGCACTATCATAGTACTAGGGAACTGAGCCACAACATATGGGCCAAAGAGAACTAGGATGACGATCGACTGTTTTGTAGTTAGTGACTGACATATCTCTAGGTTGCGAGGTTCCCACTTACATATCGAGAGCCGATTTGAAGCTGAAGATCTTGGGTCATGCTTTACAAGAACGCGATGTCAATGTTTCCGGGTCTGACATGATCCACATTGGAGAAGAGGATACGCCTTACCCTGCTATGGCTGCGTTTCCGAGGTTGGTCCTGTCTAGAAGGTTTGCCCCGAGTAGGAGACCTAGAGGGAAGATCAGACGCAAATCGACCCTGCGAATGATCTTCTCCTGCTCCTTGCGAGAGTATTTCTTGTCATCCCAAGGATCAGAATTCGGCTGTTGTGGTCCTATCTTATCATTGTTGGCCTACTCAATCTGTTGCTCGAATACACCGTCCTTGCGGCTGCTTCCGTCGAGGTCGCTTGAATGCTGCATGGTAGCTGCGAGACCGTTCGCGGAGGGAGGAGCGATGTAATTGATTCACCAAGGGCTTTGAGGTAGTACTTCGCAGTCTAAAAAGAAGGAGCAGCAATGAGCCTCCGCTTTCTCTCTAGCAAAAGAGTGTTAGAAGTGGGAATTTCTTGCTCTTGGACGGGCTTTTGCTCCATGAACCAAGCTAATATGATATATGGATAGCGGCAGTAGGGTTCTCTGACCCCTGGTCCCTCCATCACGGAATGTTTCCTCAGCAATGTTAAGGGACTACGTAGCCGAAGTCTTTAAGGGTAATCTAATGTGGCTAGAGGAATTTTGGCTACACTCGTCCCTTTCAAGACTTCATCCGCGAGGGGTAAGTCTTCACCAACTGGGTAGTACATGATTATAAAGGAATAGTGTACTCTCAGAGAACAACGTGGTGTAGGAGCTAACAAGCCGGGTTGCCCGGTATTCGGTATGTGTGGTTCACTACCGGCTTGGCCCGCCCAGACCTGCCAACGCATATCATATATGATACACACTTAATACCTCTGTCAGTACCAGTGTCACACCGGGGTGCACCATTAACGCACTTACATCAAGGGTGTGAGGAAGTGGTCTCCCAAACTCTGGAGTATAATTTACTAGCCGGAGCAAGTCTGGGGTTGAGGTTTAGACCAGAGCCGCGCAAGACACGTTTAGGGGCAGAGGTGGGGGTGTGGAAAATAGCGGAGTATTTCCGTTAGAACCTTACAATCCAATTACTGCTGCAGCCAATACAAAGCTACACCTCCTCATGCCGAGATACTGTAACCGAAGCTGCCGAGCTTACCCGTCTGCAAGAGCGTAACCCTACCGCGACGATGCAGACATTCCGGGTTCTTTTTTGAAGAGACATGTGGTACCTACGTGGTCTATCGAAGAACACTGTCCTTGCAGGTCTGGAACCGTTACTTGTAGATGATCGAAGGACAAAACCTGACAGCTAGCAACCAACCCTACAGCCAGCCTTATAACCAACTCTTTCAATATTCTGCAACGTCTTCGACTACGATGTCAAAGGCCGATCACGACCTCCAACCGTCCTTCGACGACCGCATAGATCTCGAAAACTCATCTCGCGGCTTCATCGCCTCTCTTCAACCATGCGTCTTTCACGATAAAGACGGGCACGTCATTTGGGACAACGACCAGTACGATTTTCTTCAAGCCGACTGCCCGACGGACACAGCAAACCCTAAGCTATGGCGTCACAGCCAACTAGTCACGAAGCAGGGGCTCTTTGAGATCACGACTGGCATTTACCAAGTCCGGGGGTTCGACATCTCGCATATAACCTTCGTCGAGGGTGATACAGGCGTGATTGTAATAGACCCACTTGTCTCGTCTGAGTGCGCCAAGGCCGCGATTGCACTGTACAGGGAGCATCGCGGTGACCGCGCCGTTGTAGGGCTCATATTTTCTCATTCGCACGCCGACCACTTCGGTGGGGCTGCAGGCGTCCTCTCTCCCGAACAGGTCGACTCCCCTACCCTCCCTATCATCGCCCCCTCGGGGTTCCTGGAAGAAGTTCTTAGCGAGAATGTGTTCGCGGGCCCTGCAATGCGCCGCCGCGCTGGCTACATGTTCGGCAACCACTTAGTCAAATCTCCGAAGGGCCAGATCGGGTGCGGTCTCGGTACGACAACTTCTACTGGCAGCAACAGCCTGTTTCCGCCAAATCTCTTGATCCAATCTACAGGAGAACGGCATACTGTCGACGGAGTAGAGATGGTCTTCCAAATTGTGTCAGGTACCGAAGCACCGGCCGAAATCAATTTTTATTTCCCCCAGCACAAGGCGCTATTAATAGCAGAATGTGCAACGCATACCATGCACAATATAATTACGTTGCGGGGAGCACAGGTTCGCGATGCAAAAAATTGGGCCAAGTACCTCGATGAAACGCTGTATCTATTTGGTCAGACGAGCGAGGTGCTCTTCGCCAGTCATCATTGGCCGACTTGGGGCACCGAGGAGCTGAAGGCCTTGATTGCCGAGCAACGAGACCTGTATGCATTCATGCATGATCAGACGTGTCGCATGATGAACAGTGGTCTAACAGGGACTGAAATCGCGGAACGCTTCAGGTTACCTGCAGGCTTACAGACAAAATGGCATGTACAAGGGTTTTATGGAAGCGTTAGCCACAATGTCAAGGCGATATATCAGAAGTACATGACATGGTTCGATGGCAATCCGGCTCACTTATGGCAGCATCCGCCGGAGGAAGAAGGCAAGCGGTATGTAGAATGCATGGGCGGGGTCGATGCGATGCTCAAAAAAGCGGAAGTCTTTGCGGACAGGGGAGATTTACGGTTTGCGGCAACGTTGCTTGATCATGCTGTTTTTGCAGAGCCGGAGAACGTGAAGGCGAAGGAGGCCTTGGCCTCGGTCTACGACAAATTGGGGTACGGCGCGGAAAATGCCACATGGCGCAACTTCTACCTAACCAAAGCGCAGGACCTCAGAGCAAGTAAGAGGGACCCGGTTGGCGAGATGGCTTCATTTCCGGCAGTCAACCCGTTGCTGCCGATCGATCAATGGTTTGATGGGTTGTCCATTCAGCTAGATGGTCTGCGGGCAGAGCATGAGAGCCTTGTGATCGATGTTCACGTGGCAGAAGAACGGCAGGATTGGAGAGTGACACTGAGCAACGGAGCTTTGAGCTACCGCCGCGCTGCCGAAGGGGCATCGTTCTCGGAACGTGCTGACCTAAAGCTGAAGCTCTCGAAGGATGAGTTGGGCAAGGTTTTGCAAGGGAATCTGCAGGTCGTAAAGGACTCAGATGGGGATTTGGACTCGTTGTCTAAGCTTCTGGACCTCTTGGCCATCAAGGTAGTTCAATAGCACTCAAGAGTGGGTGCCAAACAAGCACCATCACGAATGACTAGAGTTTGTGCAAAGCAGCACCACAGTTTGATGGCGCAGAATATAAAGACGGCATCGCATGGGAGAGTAAAGTCGGCGAAGTGATAGCTGTCCGTGTGCTGGGAGCGTCAGAAGATTGAACAGTAGTACTATCAATTCCACAAGCCAACGACTGTTGCAGCTCAGCGTTACGACACTACTAGTACTAGTACTCCTTTATCCGGAGTCTTTACCGCGGCGTAGTAATGTGGGGTCTCGAGCTTAGCTCGGATCGGTATCCAGTCCGGCCCGGCTCTATCATTCCGTCGCTCACAGTCTTATCTATCAGCATTGTAGGCAGGAGATCTTATCACATCTGCAAGTACAGCGACTCAGGTCTTTCTTCTTTTCGCTCAGGGTTGTCCACTGTTCGCGGGTCGCAACATGGCTCGCATCATTGTTGTTGGGGCAGGGTCAGATCCATTGTCTACTTTTGAGCATTAGGATGTAGGTGTACTAACCTGAGCACAGGGTCATCGGTATGGCTACTGCGGCTGCCCTTTCCCGTCAACACGAGGTCACGATTATCGCAAGAGACCTTCCAGGTGACGTACCCACAATCGAGTGGGCTAGTCCATGGGCCGGGGCAAACTTCATTCCTGGAAACTGCTCTTCACCGCAAGAAGCAAAGATGCAGCTTGAAGCCTTCGCCGAGTTGTGGAGGCTGAGTATCGAGCATCCTGAGTCCAGCGTCAAGAGATGCCTCATCGAAGATTTTCACGACCACAAAACAGAAGACGAGATATGGTGGAAAGACTATATGCCCGAGGTAAGTCCAATCGCATGCGTCAACGACGCCAGTGTGAAATGCTGATGGTTGAAGTTTCGCTTTTTGTCACCGGAGAGGTTACCAAAAGGTGCAAAGATTGGAACATCTTGTAAACTCCCACTCCTATGTCGACCCGGCAAAGCTGAGGTCTTGAGCTGATGATCGACAGACAAAACCCTAGTACTCGATCCCAACATCTTCCTGCCCTGGTATCGCTCGAGACTCGAGAACACTGGTGTACGATTCAAGCGAATGAATCTTAGTTCTCTCTCGGATGCCTGCACCCTCGGTCACGACGTAATTGTTAACGCAACCGGATTTGGATCACTGACATTGGCAGATGTCCTTGACGAGGACGTTGAAATGATTCGTGGTCAGACGATTGTTGTGAAGAGCGATTACAACAAGCATTTCATGCGTGATAGTGGAGACACTTACACATACGCGATACCTAGACTGGACGGTACCGTCGTCCTTGGAGGCGTGAGGCAGCGTGACACACTGTAAGTACGACCAATAAGTATTCATGCTGGCGCAAACTTACACATGTTACGAAAGGGATTCTAAGGTCGACTGGGATATATGTCGAGACGTAAGGCCTAATAACACATGACAGACGTCGTCTCAACTAATTATACGTCGCAGATTGCACAGCGAATTCATCAAAATCTCCCTGATCATTTTCCTGCAGAACTATCCAACCTCCAGATCATTGGTCATAACGTTGGTATTCGACCTGGACGAAAATCTGGCATTCGAATTGAAAAGGAAGAGAAGAACGGCCAAAAGATTGTTCATGTATACGGTAAGTTCAGACACGGCGCTAGGGCCATGCCTTTCAAAGTCTGACAACCAGCTACAGGCGCTGCAGGAGGTGGCTACATCTTTGGTGCTGGCATGGCACGTGCGGCTGCGACGCTCGTTGAAGAATTCCTCACTCCGTCCTTTCCGGCAAAATTGTGAGTTCGGGCAAGTCTTCACGTATTTAACATAGCACCAACTACAGTGGCAATCCACAGGCCGAAGGAAAACGGTACCCTAGATGGGACAAAAGTGCAGCGGAACAAGCTGATGTTCCATGACATATCCAATGCTTCAAAGTTAGCAGGTGTCGTATTGCTAGAGACCTTACCTATCACACACGAACATCCATATATCTTACGGACGGGTCGTGACGGGACTAGTGTCTCTATACTCGATTTTGTTAGTTGTGATAGACCTATCGTAGTAGTGGTGACCGACGTGCTACTGCGATAAGTGCGATATTCGTGACGCCCGCGAAACATGCGATATCAGCGCCGTCCGCGATGGAAGCGACAAGAGCGACAAGAGCGACAAGAGCGACAAGAGCGACAAGAGCGACAAAGGCGACAAAAGGCGACAAAGGCGACAGACGCGACGAAGGCGACAGACGCGATAAAAGGCGACAGACGCGACGCGATAAAGGCGATAGACGCGACATTTGCTACATCTGCGGCAGAACCGCGACAAAGACGACAGGAGCGACACACTGCAGCTAAACACCGACTTGCTTGTATAGTCGCTAGTCTTGTTTCCCCTAGTCCCCTGCCAAAAAACAGCCCGACCATAAGTAAGAAATCAGGTGTAGAGTGACCCCTAGACACGCCACTTAGGGCAGATAAGGTGCCCCCAGCTGTGTGGCTCGCTAGCCCATATAGAGCCTGACCTTACTGCAACCACATTTTGCGGTCGGGGTTTTCTCAGTACTGGCTTGCCCCGTCCCCCCTCGTCTACGTGAGCCTCTTCTATGCCGCCAGAGCTAATAAAGCATAACGGGATGTCGTCATGCTACGGACGTATCCAGGCTTGGCATTGTTGACTATCACAGCGGTGGGAAGAAGCTCATATAGCGAGGATATATAAATGATAAATGATTAGTGGTTATGTTGCAACAACCTACAATCCGGTCTCCAGTTGCTATAATAACCTGAAGTCCAAATCAGCTGTCAATCATGGAATCACTCTCCGCTGTGACAGTGACCTTTCCATCCATCCTTCACTCAATCCTGCCATACAGGGTCGCTCGCCAAGCTAATCTCATATTCGATGCCCTTCTTTCGACGATCCTGTGTTGTATAGGCCGGTTTCTGTCCTCATTGCGAACGCAGTTTCCGACATCAGCGACTCATCTCTCAGGTAAGACAGCGATCGTCACGGGCGCAAATTCCGGCATCGGCTATCAGATCGCGCTTGACCTCGCGAGACTAGGGGCAAGGGTCGTACTGGCCTGTCGCAGTACGCCAAAGGGAGAGCATGCCAGGCAGTCGATCATCGATCAACTATCTGATGGAAGAGCTGGGAGTCGTACCGAGGTGAGAGAACTCGATACTTCTAAGTTGGGGAGCGTATCCGATTTTGCGAGAATATGGAAGGAACAGGCGCCTGCAGACCAGAAGATTGATGTTCTCGTGCACAATGCGGGGATCGCGAGTGTACCGGAGGGCGCAAAGAACGACTTCTCCCAGGATGGGTTTGAGCTTATCTACGCCACGAACGTGCTTGGTTCCTACCTCTTGACTTACTCGCTAGAGCATGCATTGTCATCGGATGCGCGATGTATCTTCACCAGCAGCCCGGGTCAGTATGCCACCTCAACCGCAGCAGTGAAGAGCGAGGTCGAGACGGGGCTGCATGCTTCGCAGGACACGGCCTCTCGGGGACAAACATCTGCGAATGGGGTGAGCCGGTACGCTATGTCCAAGTCGATGCAATGTGCCATGGCAAAGATGTTGCAGTCAAGGTGGGATGCAGCAGCGGTCAACGACAGTACCGCAGATACGAAGAGAAGAGTTGCTCATAGCTTTTCACCAGGATTTACAGCCACGCCTATCTTCGGCAAGATGGGCGTCCAAACGCTGAAGAACGAACCGTTGTTTGCCATGATGCAGGCCCTAACTGTCTTTGCGACAGATGTCAGAGAGGGTGCTGCGACAGGATCATGGTTGGCTTTTTCGAATGATCAGGAGGTCATTGGTCCGAGCAAGGGAGGCAGGTTTTGGGAGAGATGTGTCCCAAGGATGTCCACTGCAGACTTGATGTCGGAAGAATTACTGAGGGAATTGTGGAAGAGATGGCAGGTTGATGCGGGTATTGAATGGAACTAAGGGGTCTGCTATCTGAAGAAGTCGTCGAGCTCAAGCACCGGAAATGCACCGAGACAAAGTCTCTCTTTCTGACTGGCAGGTAGTTTGAACCGTGTTGTGGTCGACGCAGATCTAAACGGTGGTACTAGTACTAGGGTCATGTAAGAGATTTTAAGTTGCTCTGGACGATCAAGACAAAGGTACTTGTACTTGGAAAACAACTATTCAATCCATCAATGCTTATGTCTCTTTCCAACCGCGTATATCAGATTGTACCTCAGCTAGACTGTAAGAATCAAACCTGGGTCGTCAAAGACGGCGGCTGCGGCTGAAGAGGACTTTGAACCAGTTTGCTGTCAAAGATGTCGTCGGCGATCTCAATCCCCAGCCCGATTCCTCCAATGGCGAAATCCTTCCCCTCCATACCCTCACGCTCCCCTCTGGTCTTGTACCTTACATCACGCACAGGCTTACAGGCCGTTCTCCCGTTGTTGTCAACAGCATACACATCCTCGGTGGTCGTCTCGATCAAGATGTCTTTCGCTGCGCACGCGTCGAATCGCCAATGCACACCAAGGAACACCCGACTCAGCGCGTTCTCCCAGATGGCTTCCCAACAACTACTGAACTTCCTCTCGATTTTTGTGCGAACAGTTCCGACCTGGTCCGTGATCTTGGCCTTGGGGTCGTATTTCTCGCGCAGGTCGCGGCACACACCGTTCAATTCGTCCGACACAAACTCGAACTCAATGTGGTCTGGCTCGTCTTTCTCCCAGATGCCATTGAGGCTTGGACGGGGGTTAGCACTATAGTACCGTCGCACAATCTGGAAACAGGCCGCGCCGAAGGTGGCGTGGCCGGACGGGTAAGCAGGGAAGGGTGGTT
Source organism: Knufia petricola (assembly GCA_002319055.1). Classification (NCBI taxonomy): domain Eukaryota; kingdom Fungi; phylum Ascomycota; class Eurotiomycetes; order Chaetothyriales; family Trichomeriaceae; genus Knufia; species Knufia petricola. The sequence goes on along the minus strand of NMUC01000027.1, from coordinate 157,723 downwards.
TGAAGGATAACTCGTGGCTGTTTGTGGCGGGGGCGCCGAGACTGAGCCAGAAGGGATCGGCATGGTCGTCGCGACCGTCGCTGCGGACGCCGGAAAGGGGACGCCAGAACTCGGAGTGGTATTTTTCGCGCCAAGCGATGATGCCAGCGTCGGCCATGGCAGCATTTGCAAGGGCGAAGAGGCGTGCGAACTCTGCATTGTTGTCTTGGTCGTCGATGTTGGGGTTTGGCTTGTGCTTCACAGCAATGCGACGTAGGATTGGATTATAGAGACGAGGTGGGGTGCCGATGAGGTTGGCACCGTCGTATGCCCAAAAGTAGCCTTTGACAGTTTGGGCTGGGCTGCGTTTTGTCGATGAGAGGGAGGGTGATCAACCCATACGGATGACCTCGTCAAGTGCGCTATCGTACTCAGCCTCCCAAGTTTTTGCACCCTTGTTGCATGGAGGATCGGCGATGTGGCGGTCTTCTTGTACAGCGAAGCGCTTCGCCCGGTTGCCGTACTCTGGGGCGTGTCGTGGTCTTTTAGGTTCTTTCTCACCATCTGAGCAATCTGGATCCTTGGGCATTAGGCGAACGGGATGGGCTGGCTCGTCTTCAAAATAGCAGCGTCCTCCTTTTGGTGTATAGGTCCCTTCGTCCGCTCCAGCCGGGTGGTCAAGTAGCTCAAACATGGCATCGCCAAGCTTTTGCCCATATCGATAACTGTCTGAGTCTATTTCAATACCTGGACAGCCTTGTTGGAGTTCCAAGAGTCGCTCGCGAAGGTGTCTGATTCCAAGTTTCGAAAAGCTCGATCCGGGTTTGGGTTCAGTGTACAGCTTCTGAAGCACAGTCATGGCAGCGTCAGCCACAGCTTGCTTTGCATCATTGACTCCTGTTGCAACGGGAAGGCTGGTAGAGGCATCCCCAGGTTTCAAGAACGTTGTGAAAGAGCTCGAGTCTTGTGGTGGATGAACGACAAAATATGCATCGTGAATTGCCATATGTAGAATGCCCAGAGCTCTAGCACTAATTGGACGTCCTTGTTGAGGACCGAAGACTGTTTCGGAGTGCGTCAGTCGATTGAGTTCTAGCCCGACATGATTCCAATACAAAATGTAATTTCGATCTACACCGTTGTTGAATTCTACATTTTCAACGGTGTCAGGGAGCTCGAGTCGTGTCAAGGATTCCTCAGTGAAGACACAATCACCCTCTTCAACATCCGTGATCTTGGAAGATGGAGGGACAGGGTGCCGGCGGTCTGGGAGGACGTTGTGGTCGCCATGGCAGTTTTGAATTGGTAAGATTATAGAATGGTTCTCGGTCAATTACTTTGCATAATCAGTGGGAGGACCTCGATAGAGCTGGGTTGGCGATAGATATAGTCTACAGTATTGCAGGGAACCACCAGTAGCAAAGCATCACAAGACCAAGGTCAGGCGGAAAGGCTGACACAGATGTGTGCACTATCTTGGACTGTTCGCATGGGCTTCCGCTGAAGTACGGATCTCGGCGTCAGCATGTGGCGCGCACTTGCGGCACGAATAGCCCTTCTAAAGTCACTTATACTAGAACGGTGGCGGGACGTATGTGTACTCGGGTCAATACTAGCTTGGATCATCTTCTGCATGTAATTGACCGACGTGACTGTCCACAAGCGAGGAATTAGCAAATCTCGGCAAGTCAGCTCAGAGCGGAAAGAGGTCTCGATTGTCAAAGAGTCCGTTTATGCACGGTAGTACGTACTACTAGTAGTATCTCTGACCAGTGCATCTCGTCCGAGGAGATCATCATGGTTCACCTAAAATCGTGCTGGACAGTACTAACTCTGTATACCCAGCTAGCTGCTCGACTTTCACCGTCGGGTATACGAGCTGGTGGCGATCACGATGTTCGTCGCCTCGGCCCTGTCCGTTAGTCATCGAATCGACACCATGAGCTTGTTGCGTCTCGTTTCTATATGTAACGTGAATGTACCTGATCAGCACGTATAGAATTCGATTCTCCGTCTCAATGATCCGAACGCACATCAGCTTCTCGCTTGTCTTGGTCGTCTTCGGCAATATTTCAGTCCGCTGGGACAAGCCTTGTCTTCTTGAATGTGCACCATCAGAACAACAACTTGAGGCTAAAATGCCTCGAAGAGACATTGCTCGTATTATGCCAAAGTTTGCCAAGGCTTGGAAAGGAAATAAGCGAAACGTAGAGTGATGCCAAGGAATCGGGAAATCCGATAACCACTCCTCTCGCCACACTGTCCTCTGGTAAACTTCTCAGCTCGGTTGTGTCCAGAAAACGTTCGTTTGTAGGCTTGTCATTTGGTTCAGGCGTGATAGGTCTTACCAAAACTATACATAAACCCTGGCTGAATGCATTCTCTAGTTCCCCGCCCAAAACGGCGAGGATAAATGCAAGCGAGGCCTGACGATTCGAAAATGACCTCGATCGGAAGCACCGTCGACGTTATGATTCTTAGCAGCGTGAAGCTTGATCTGATCATATCGTTCGCTCTATCCGCTGTGTTTGCGGTCCTCGAGCTGAGTACATATACATGCTAGCAGCTTATAGCGTATATCTCAGTCCCTCCTGTCCCTCAATCGGTTTCTTCAGAGTACCGTTGGCCTGTTGCTTGTTCTTAATCCAGAACACCACGCTACACATCACAACCAATGCCATCGTCATAAGCTGCACGCCAGCGGTAACCCACAGCCCAGTCCTGTACAGTGGGGCCTCTCGTGACAAGAACGTCGTACTAGCAAGTATACCGCCTATAGCTCCAAAACCAATTTGGAGAGCGCTTCCTACCACTCTCTTTGACTGCATTCGGATATTGTTAGACTGATACGCGAGCACGGTAGGGATGTTGCCCTGTGCTCCAGCCGTTCCAAGGAATATACCGGCGTATCGGACGTAGTCGTTCGAATGGTACGCAGTCATCATCAATCCAATGATAGTGATGGTGCACTGGATGAGAATAGCCGGAGCGCGCATTTTGATTTTGTCGCTGATCCACGCAAAGAAAAATGCAGAGACCACTGCGAAGACAACTGGCGGTGCGGCCATGAGGTTGGCGACGCCGCCGCTATACCCCATGCCTGCTATAATGACAGGAGAGAAGTATGCGAAGGCATATACTGGCATCGCCTGCGACATGAACATGAGTGAAAATGCCCAGAGTTTCCAATCGAGTAGGTGTTTGCCAAACTTGGCCCAAGTGAGGGAATCGGGGACCGCATCACCACGGTCATCTTGAATGCGCCGACTAATGAAGGCTCCGTCTTTTTCGGTAAGGAAGCCTTTCTTGGCTGCTTTATCGGGAAAGTCTAGTATTACGAACCATGCGCCGAGAGCTACTAGCTGGGTAACAAGACCTTCGATGATCTGAGCCTGTTAGTCTTGATTCATGGGTGGTACGTCGGACTTACAAAGATCCATTGCCAGCCTCGAAGCCCACCGACTCCTTCCATCTGTGCAAGACCAAATGCAAGGATGGAAGAGAAGCCACCGATCAGGACGGAAAACAGATAGAAGAAGGCTAATCTGTGCAATGTAAGCGTCTCTGTTTTCGACCAGAACGTGTGTGGCTAGCTACCTTAGCTGCACCTCATACCGAATGTACCAGCAAGTGATCAGGTACGTACAGCCCGGGAAGAAACCTGTTTTACCGTCGGTGACTGCTATGTTATTTGCATCAAGTACCATCTTTACTCACCTGCCTCGAAAAGACCTAGCAAGGTTCGACAGGCGGCAAGTCCGTGCCAGTTGTCAACGAAGCCCTGACCCAACATGACCGTACCCCAGGCAAAAGCGATGAAAGATAGCCAGTTGGCGCTGCCGACTTTCCGAAGCACCATGTTCGACGGTAGTTCGAAGACGAAGTAAGGGATGAAGAAGACGAGAAGGGCGATGGACCATCTGTCACCTACCGCCAAATCCAGGTCGTCGCCCATGCCAACCACACGGGCAGCGGAGACATTGATGCGATCGATAAGGGCAATAGAATAAAGAGCTCCCAATATAGGAAGTAAACGCTTGTCGACCTTGCGAATAAGCGCTTTCTCGTAGTGCGGGTCGTGTTCTGACTCGACGGTTGAAGCAACATCCTCTTGTTCTAGGTGGGCGGCACCATTTCCAGGTTTCTCCTTATTAAAGAAGCGTGCCAGCATTTGTGCATTCACAGTGGTCACTTACAAACAGGGTTGGAAGTGACCATAGGCCATCTTGAGGCCGAGTCCTGTCTTTATGCTCTTTTATTGTGAGCACTGTGGTCCGGTGCTAGGGCTAGTAATGACACATTGGATGATAGCTGTGAACTTGAATTGGCGGAAGGAGTTTCTCGCGTCGGCATCTGGCTCGAGTTCTACCACAGTACCAAGCCTTGGCTTCCTTGGGAATCCCCAGATACCAGATCAGTAGAACTGTGTCCACAATTTCTGTCTCCGTAATGTGACACCTCGCCCAATAGTATCCGTGGCTCGATATTTTTCTGGGGGCCGCCTCAAACCCCGACGTACTGTCGTTGAATGCCAAGTGTGACTGACTTGCAAACATTGACACGCAGCCGATGGACCGCTTGGAACAATGTTTTCCATGGCCATGAACCGCAACAAGGCGAACCTTGGTAACGACCGTCTACGAACACGTCGTCAGCCAAGAAAGTCAACTTTACAACATCTGAGGCCTGTTCGTTTGCGCGGAAGCGCGCGGAACCACTATAAGGTGTACCATAGCATCTGCTACCAATCGTATTGGATGATTGAAAGACCACAAACGTTGGTGTCTTGCTGGTCTTTCAGGCCCAGAGCATGAGTACGATCATGCGAACGTGCTGCAGCTCGTAGCCGGTATCTTGAGGAGGTCTTGACAAGGCGGAACCAAGCACATTGATGGTGTTAAGGATGCCTTCATGCCTGGGCAGGCCTGGAGTCGGCGGCAGAATATGGGTTTTGATGGTTGGAGTTGTCCGCGCCCCCACGTGTGGGGAAGCCGTACTGCCGGCAACACTTTAAGATGGGCAGCCACCGGACATGAGCACCTTGGTCGACCCGCTACTTTAGAGGTCCAAGGTGACTCCTGCAGGCACGTAGCATGCTTTTTTTGTGTGCTCTTTGCATGAGTTTCAGCTTCGATAATTGCTCCAATACCTGGCATAATGTCGACGTCGGTGTCGACATTCACAGAGACAGTGACTGATTCGGACCATGGGTTTTTTATGCCAGCCAAGGGCGGAAGCGAGCTCTTGCAGTCAAGGGGTCTTTCGGTGCGACTGGCTTCTCGCTCTGGAGACCTTATTATTCCAACCGCAGGTCTTGCACCAGGCTTACTTCAGGCAAACCTCATCGTGCTGCCTTCGAAGCATGCATTCGATTTCAGGAATCTTTGCATGCGTAACCCTGTACCCTGCCCTCTGCTTGCCGAATCGTCAGTCCCTGGTCGCTTCGACTCTTTCACATCACATATACCTGGGGTGGCTGACGATGAACTTTTTCTCGTATCTGACGACGGCAGTTCAGCAATTGACATCAGAACTGACATCCCACGATACAACATTTACCGCTCGGGGAAGCTTGTCCAATCAGGCTGCACTGATATCTTGGAACCTTGGGACGAGGACGATAGTGTAGCCTTCTTGATTGGCTGCTCCTTCAGCTTCGAAACGGCATTGACTCAAGCTGGACTAACACCTCGACATGTAGAGAAAGGCATGAATGTGACCATGTACAGGACGAACATCCCGCTCTGTTCGGCTGGAGTTTTTCATGGTACAACGTGTGTGGTGTCGATGAGACTATACAAGGGGAAGGACGTCAAACGGGTGAGGGATATTACCAGAGCCTTTGGGTTAACGCATGGCGAGCCAATCGATTGGGGTTGGGACGCAGTGGCGCGACTGGGTATCAAAGACATCAACGTCGCTGACTGGGGAGACGCACCCCTGACGGCTGACGGGACAAGAGTCGAGATGCCACAGCCTGCTGTAAATGGATTGGAAATCTCGAACGAGGACGATGGCGAAGAAGAGGTGCCAGTCTTCTGGGGCTGTGGGGTTACACCTCAAGAAGCTGTTATGCGGGCAGGTGACAGGATAGCAGGTGTTGTGATGGGCCATATGCCTGGCCATATGCTGATCTTGGACGTTAGGGATGAGCAGACGAGACAGTGTACTTGAGGGTCGTAGCTTGAGGTATCTCGTAGCCGACGACAACTTTGGAAGTACCCTTCACGATATATGCATCATGGTACAAGGAGGACAATCGATCGTCTTGGTGGTGGTCATAAGGTACCCAAGTGGTAGTGAGGTGCAGGAGGGCATGAAACGATGAATGGGTTGCGATTGCCTGATAACGATTGTATAGGACCCCTCTCCCGGTGTCACGTGGAGCACATGCCGTGCGGACATATAGCAGTCTGGCCAATAATTGCTCATGCAATGCGAGTCAGTCTTAAGCGGTGAAAGGTAGAAGCTATATTCATTTGACCACGGTGGAGTTTTTCAATCGCGACCTCATCCATAGCCACGAAGCCGGTCACAATCCCTCAAACACCTGAGCAAAACTTTAACGACTACTTGTGCTTCGACATCATCCTTGGGATGCCAGATCTTCCTTACACTACCCCAAACCTCTTCCACTTGTGCTCGCGAGCCTGTCATGCGAGAGTAAGCACGGAGGAGCCAGCACACCAACGGCTTCGACGCTCGCAGACGATATTGCTCCCGTGGATCGTTGACGGAATCAGAGCCGAAAGATGAAAACGCAGAATGTGACAAGCCCTCCAAAGGCATTGATGGCGGACGGTCCCATTCCTCGTCCGATTGAGCTTCTTCGTCCACTTGAAGCTCTTCATCTGGTTGAACGGCATCAGCATCTGCCACGGCAGATTGATCTCTCTGGTCAGAATACGGGTTGAATGTGTGTTGCTCGGGGTCAACCAGAGTGGAATTGACGGGATCCGGCAGAGTATACTCGCCTTCTTCGTCATCAAGTTCGGGTTGTGGTGACGAGTAGTGCGTCTGCTGGAAGAATGGAGACACAAATTGGTCAGTGGACACATCGTCGAACTGTGTGCTAGCATAGCGTTCTACCCGTTTTAACCGTTGTCTCGGAAATGCAGCCAAGTCAACAACCAGCTGTTCCCACATCGAAAGCGTGCGTTCCTTAGGCTGACCACCGTCAATCTCTTCTTTGATGTATGACATTCCGACATTGACGTCGGTGATTGACGGCAGCGGACGCTCGGCTTGTTCTTGGCTTTCGGCGAGATTGTTGCTGTCTTTGATGGCGGTACGGCAAGCTTCCCAGGTCATGAACAGTCGTGCTCTCGACCATGCCGAGTCCGGTCCTCCACGCGGACCGTGAATTGCAAACCCCTTGAACAGCAGCTGAAATACGACCGGAAAGAGAGGTATGTCGAAATTCTCGAGCATTTCCTTCAACAGGACGGTCATGCGGTCAAGGTCGCCTGAAACAGCTGAGTGATGGGCAAGCATAATGCGGAATGTGGTGAAGTTGGGTGTAAGCGGCATTTGCGCCTGAAGCTGATCGTGGTGCTCCGGCAGGTGTTCTCGCAAATGAGGCGCTCTAGCAAGGATACGACCAAGGTGGTTTGAAGCCATCTCACTGCCAATTCTGTTTGAGCCTGGCTCGGGATGGAGTTTGAACAAGGCTTCCCTTCCATCATCCGAGCGACCTCTGCGGAGAGTTGATTGCATGTCCTTCATTCTCTGATAAATCTGTTCAGCCGCGGTTGGTTCCTGAGCGTTGACTAGAGAGGCAATAACACAATTCAAGACCAAGGTATCGACGATTTCACCAGCCTCGACGAAATCGTGGTATGCCTTTCTGACGCCGTCTCCGTCTCCGCGCAGGCCATGGTAGTACATCAGACTGACTCGGCCCATGCGGTTGAGACGCAGGTTCCGTCTGTGCATCTCTTTCAGGATGGTCTCACCAAGAGCGAACTTGCCATTCCTGACGGCGACGTCGAAGAGGATGTTGAAAGTGACCGAGGATGATTTGACACCTGCCTCCATCTCCATCTGCTTCCATATGTCGAAGGCGCGGTTGACCTCGCCCTGTTCGATGCGGCTAAAAGACCGGCCAGCAAGATAGATTGCAGATGACCACTCGGCTGTGTTGATGGGCAATCTGGCCTGCTGCATGTCGTCGATCAACGACAAGTAGCGCAGCATTGCAGCTTGGGTCTTGACCCAAGGAGTTGACATGCGCTGGAGGAAAAGTCTGATGACGCTGTTGGGCAGATATGTCACACCTGGTTGAGGAAGCTCTTTGTAGGCCTCGTACAGGGCACGGTTGGAAGACTGCTCGTCGAGAAGCAGGTCGACAAAAACCCTCATGACAGCAATCTCTCTCAACTGGTTGTTTCTCAGTTGCTCCTCGATGTCCTTCAAGGGTGATATGTAATCGGCTTCTTCACGGACCAATTGGGGCTCTTCTCCCTTTGTAAAGTCTGCTGAGAGGGTGAAACTGTAGTCGTTAAGGATGGTGGGCGTAGGTGAGTCATCGGTGGATTCTGGCGAGAAGCGAGAGTTGTGAGAATAGAAGTACAAGTCAACTAGATTGAGGTAGTCCTTCTTGGTCAGCACCGCTGGTTTCCGCAAGGTGGATGATGCGACAGTAGGCGCTGCGACAGTGCCGGACAATGAGCGTGCCAGCTCGCGTTTAGCATTGGCCAGCTTCTCCTCCAATTCCCGCACGCTCTCCAACAGCTTCAAGCGCTCGATCATGCCCGTCTCTTCATGCTCTGAGTGCCCTGTCTGGTCGGGATCATCTTGTACTTGCTCCTGCTCTTGCTCCTGCTTGTGTTGTGAGCGAGAGTGATCTGAGTGCATGAGGTCACGGATAGAATTGAGGTCGGTAAAGAAGCTTGGTGGCAGTTTCGAGCTGGCGGCAAATCGGCGCTGGTAGGCGTCGAGGAAATCATGGTCGGGATACTGTTCATACGAGTAGGCCGGATGAAGTGGAGCGGTCGTCTCGATCAAGAGACGGCCTTTTTCGTCGAACCTCTGGTGTGTCAGAGAGGGCGGAGTGCGTGATGCAGCTGTTGAAGAAACATTTCTCTGCTGCTTGGGGTGCGTGGTCACCGGGGCTTGGTGTTTGTGCTCTTTGCATCGTGCAGCATGGCCGAGAGCACGAAAGAAGAATGACTCGAGGCGGTCATGGCGTCGGGCTGAGTGCAGGTTCCTGCGCCTGGCCTGGCTTGGACTTGCCCTGGTCGGATGCAAGGCTGGTGCCAGAAAATCGAGCAGGGGAGTCGATGTTACTGATGAGGAATCGCGCAGGACCCTTGACGGTGAAAGCTTGCAGTATCGAGGCATAGAAGAGCAGACATGGCGTATTAGACCATTCGATCTGTCTGCTACAATGATAATGCAAGCATGTCTCGTGGCTGAAGTCACCAATGGTCGATGGATGAAGAAGTCGATGCGGCAAAGAATGAAGGTATTGTCCCGTTCTGGTTAGCGTGATTACCGCGTCGCAGCTTCCGCAACTAGTTGCAGTTTCGGGCAGTCGCACCTCGATCGAGAACGAAGAAGGGCAGGAGCGACCACGACCATCCTCATCAACAGCGTCGACGCCCACATCCACCATCACCGTCGCTCTCATCGTCACACATCTCGACCGCCATGGGCAGGATCAACCTGACTCCCCTGCGAGTGCGGAAACGTGCTCTGGCCGACCTTCAAGCCAACCGCATCCCGACTCCTCCAGTCTGGCTCGATGTTCTGGCCGATGTCCCTCCCGCCCAGATCTTGACTCGACAACAACCACAACAGCATCCATTGGTGCAAGTACGCACGAGATCTTTGCCGGATGGAAAGACGGAGCAGGTCGCCATAGCGGCACCCACCAAGAAGCCCAAGTCATCCAAACGCTCCCGCATGTTTGCACCCGTCCAGATCACGTATGAAGAGGACCAGCTACGGAAGCAGTTCTTTCAGGATCACCCTTGGGAACTGGCCCGCCCGCGAACCGTCCTCGAAACCACGGGCAACCAGCACAAGGACACAGACTACTCCAAAGGTCTGCAACAGTCCACTGTACCCTTGTCGGGCGAATCGGTGGTGCAGCGACAGCTACACCTTCTCGAGACGGTGCCCGACATCACCACCGACCAAGCATACGATATTGCTAGACGCGAGTTCTACACCCTACGACGACAGGAAGCAACGAGAAGAAGGATAGCGAAAGAGGAGGCTCTCCATATGGGCGCTCAACCCGAGAGGAGCATCCTGCAGTGGTCCATGCAGATCGAGAACAAACACTATGACGACTGGGAGCAGTGGAGCAAGGCCCAGGTTATGGAACAGATCCAACGTAGTGCTGCTTTCAGCGGTGCCCAGGCTCCTGAGGCCGAGCAGAAAATGTTGGGAGGCGGCGAGGGCCGTGGTGCATCTAGGTCCGATCCTTTTGCTGCTGAGGAGGCCAGCAGAGCAGGTGTGGTGCGAGGGTCGATATGAGCATTGGCCTGACTAGCATGTAGCATTACAGAGCGGACCAACGCTTCTCGTGTATCGTTGTCTAGGTCTAATTCTATTCTCATACACAAACAACTACCCAGGCTAGCATCACTGCAACGTCTTCTCCAACATCTTAATCTGCTCCACCACACTCTTCTCGCTCGTGCCCCCAACCACAGTCCTCTTGTTGATACTTGCCTCATAGTCAAAGCAGGACTTGACATCCTCGCCGAACCTAGAGTCAACCCCCTGCAACTGCTTCACACTCAGCTGATCCATCGGCACGCCCTGCTCCTCGGCCAACGCAACAACGCGGCCCGAAACATGATGCGTCTCGCGGAATGGCACGCCCTTGCGCACCAAGTAATCCGCCAGGTCCGTCGCCAGCATATCGGGGCTGAGCGCGGCGCGCATCTTCTCCGGGAAGATGGTCAGCGTGCTCAGCACGCCTGTCGCGATCTGGATGCTGTCGCTCGTGGTCTTGACGCCGTCGAGCATCGTCTCCCACGACTCCTGCAGGTCCTTGTTGTACGTGCTCGGCAGGCCCTTGACGCTCATCATCAGCCCGGCCATGGTGCCGAACACGCGCCCGCTCTTGCCGCGCAGCAGCTCGAGACTGTCCGGGTTCTTCTTCTGCGGCATCAGGCTGCTGCCCGTGCTGTACGCGTCGGCCAGCCGCACGAACCCGAACTCGGCCGTGCTGTAGATGATCAGGTCCTCCGAGAAGCGCGAGATGTGCGTCATGAGCAGCGTCGCCCATTGCAGCGTCTCGAGGATGAAGTCGCGGTCGCTGACGGCCGTCATGCTGTTGGGGATCAGGCTGTCGAAGCCGAGTTCCTTGGCGATGGCCTCGCGGTCGATGTTGAAAGGGTTGCCGACGAGGGCACCCGCGCCGAGCGGGGACCGGTTGACGCGCGGGATCAGTTGGCGGAGGCGCTCGAGGTCGGCCTGGAACGAGGTGCCGTAGCTGAGGAGCCAGTGGGACCAGCGGATGGGCTGCGCGCGTTGGAGGTGCGTGTAGCCAGGCATCAGTGCTGCGATTTCCGCGCGGGCTCGGCTGGTGAGCACGCGGAGGAACGAGGTGAGATGGTCGTCGAGGAGGCGGAGCTGGTCACGGAGCCATAACCGCATGCCTGTTGCGACTTGGTCGTTGCGAGATCGGCCGGTGTGCAGCTTGCCTGCAATGCCTGTGCCGATGATCTCGCCAAGACGTCGTTCGTTGGCGGTGTGGATGTCCTCGTCGACACCGGGCTTGATACTGAAGGTGTCGGACTCCCATTCTTGAAGGACTTGTTGGAAGCCTTTCTCGATTTCTGCGAACTCATCGGATGTCAGGATGCCGATGTTCTTGTTGGCGCGTGCGTAGGCGATGCTGCCGCGGATGTCCTGGGCATAGATCTTTCGGTCGAAATGGATGGACTCGTTGTAGGTTATCATTAAGGGGTCAAGGCCTCCTGTAAAACGGCCGCCCCAAAGCATGTTCTCCTGAGGCTTGGAAGCATTGTCGCCTGTCTGAGATGAGGTCATACTGGGCAGAAGTGCCTATGGTCAGTTATGAACAAGACAAGTAGGATGCTATGAGCCCGTGGGGAGCTGGTTATGCACTGTGGTCCTTGTTCTAGCCACTCACTTCGGTAGGCTTACAAGATTAAGCTACAACTAATGTATAGCAATGCGCTTCGACAAAGGAATGGGTGAGTTTCGCAATCTACGATATGACTAATGTGAGGGTGAGGCTCTTACCCTGCTGCTCATGCCTATCGATAAGCTCGAAATTTTGATGAGGTTGGAAGCTGAGCTGCAGGGAGACGGAGAGATATTTTCACCTTACCTTTTTGGTACTAGTACCGCATGGACGACGTGTCTTCAGAATTCGTGGTTTGTTCTCTTCTTCACGGTGAGGAGGCTACAGACAATTATCAAGATACACAAAGCCAAGTACCAGTCAGTCCAGGCCAAACAAAATCGATTGTCCGTCAGCTTCAGGCAACAAAGGGCCTCAATGGCGCCAAAAGTGCCTTGTCACCACAATGACAGCCACGTCGTGGATCTCATCTGTCGTTTGGGTTTGTCGCCTTCACTTCCACTATAGCTTGACGTTTAGCGCCTACTTGGTGCAAGCAGCTATGTTGGACAAGCAGGCTGATGATGATGTTGAAGCCTGAGGGTGGCAGTGTCGAATTCATAAACTCGATTTTCGGCACTGCAAGAGGCTTGACTTGCGCCAGCGCTTGACAATGCCTGGAAGCCGACCTTTGTCCAGACACATCCATCTCCAATGGTTGATGCGAGTATATTTACATCGACAACCGGTATCAAGTTCATTGTACGCCAACTTGGAAGATCTCGTCTGGAAATCCATAATGCATTCACGTGCCAGGAATTGACGACGAAAGCGGCCCTGAACGTGTTCGACTGAGTGAAAGTGCATTTGACTTTCAGTATGGAACGTAGCTATGTGACTGCATTTGTTCTCACAGACCGCACGAGACCAATCTGTACAGTGCTTGCACTTGCAGTCAAACACTTCACTGAACAGTGAACGCCTGCGCACTAACAATGCCAGGTTTTGTTCTGCGGTCTTTATCTATCATTTCTTCTTCTCTTCCTTTACCTACCCAACCTGTCAATCGTAACTTTCCGATCTCGAAGTGTTCACGGTGAGTACTATGCCAGCGATGTTGTTCATCATGGAGATCTTCGTTACCTTCGTCTTCATGGCCATATCCACCATGGACTTCTCTTTTTTCGCCTACCATGCAGCAGGTCTCAAGGAATGGCTCTGGTCGGCAATCTGCGCCGCGATCTTCGACACCCTCAAGGAGCCCATCATTGAGGCAACGAGCCAGACTTGCAGTCGGTGCGTCGGAGCCTCCGCAAACAACACAGTGACCCTTGAGCAATTCGCTGCGTTTCAAAAGGTCGTGATTGAAGCACTAGAGGCTCAGGACCTGCAGCGACAGCAAGCAGACGAGGACAAGGAAGCTCGTCGCGAGCAACAAGTCCAGATCTTTATGCAAGAAACCTCTGCGATGAACAAGAGGCTCCATGCCGTCGAATGTCGAACGGCCGAGACCCGAAGGCAATGCGAAGAAGGCCGCCGTGAGGGTCGTCACCCAACCATGTTGCAGAAGGACCATAACCGAGCAATGGAAGCTCTGAAGGCTAAGCACGCCACAGTGCTAACGTCCAAGGACAAAGAGGTGGCAGACTTGAAAGAGCAGTTGGAAGCGGCAGTAGCAGCCAAGAAGGCAAGCTACAGTGAACCCAGTCTCAGTCAAGCCAAACCAGAAGGTCATATTGTTTCGAACTCCGACAGCACAGCTTCGACACTCATTCCACTGCCACACAGCACCACAAATTACGAGGATGGTGACGATCGAACTGGCAGCTCGACGTTCACAGACAACCAATGTGGACCTGCACAGGTCTCCAAAGTCATCGCCCCAGAAGGCTCTACCAACGATGCGGCCGTTGATAAACTAGTGTCTAGCCTTCAAGATGAAGACAGAGAGCGTGAGGACGTACACAAAGATACTGGTCCAGCCTTGAAACAATCCACCGACCCGAGTGTTCGCGTGTCAGATGATAGTCTCGATCACTCTAGCGTGGTACCTCCAGCTGGTTCTGAAGCCTCAGAGACGCCGAGATCTGAGACTCCTACATCACTACCACAGCCATTCTCTAGCTCACCAATACAGTTGATTGCCAATATCAACAAAGACGGCTGTCAGCAGTCTGTCGGTGAAAGCAAAAGAGACACGACCACAGAGACGCGAGCTGATCAAGAAGATGCAGGCCATGTCACTCTCACTGGGCAGACTGATGGTTCTGAGCAAACCACTGTTCGGGTTATCACAACACCAGACAAGCCTGTGCAGCTGCGTAAAGATTCGACCTTGTCCGTTAACCCAGTCAGCGACGCCACAAGTTCGTCGGATAAGCGAGGCGGTCGTCGCGCTGCTAAAAGTCTAAAGAGCCCGCAACGCAAGTCGCCTAGTCGACTTCATCAATTCTACCTCGACATCCGTTCCCGTCGATCTCCCAAAGGACAGCTCCTCCCTAACAATGTTGACAAACAAGCACAGAAAAATTTCACTAAGGACGAGACTGTGGCCGATTCCAGTCAGGTTGTTGCTTGTGGACGCCCTCAAGAAGAGTCGAAAGATGTGAATGTGCCTGAGAGTGCTCCGAATATTGTTTCGAGCCCGACAAGCAAGAAGACAGAACCACGCAGCGACACCGGGAGCAGTGATCACCTTGACGACACCGAGCGCACGCCTGAGTATGGAAACAGTCATGGTCTTGTTATATTACAAATATCCGACGCTAACGGCCCCAACCAGTCGAACGCAGCATCCGAGCAAGGTGGCGCTATGGAAAGTGTTGCGGAAACTGAAACCACCGTCGACCACCTTTCACGATCCGAGACCATCGAAAAGGAGCCCGTAATTGCGGTCACGAGACCTTCCTTGCCTCTCGTCCGACCTGAGCTACCTTTGGCTAACTCCATATCCGAAATGACCCGGATGGAAGAAAGTGGAAGGCTGGATTACGAGTACCGCGAGGTCTTCCCGCAAGGTCATGTATTGGTGGAGACTTCTAGTCACAAACTCTTGTGTGGTACGGACGCGTTGTGCAAAAGTTCGCAACGACAACACTCGTTGCTGCTCGACATCGAAGATTCTCAGCTTATGACCCATCTACAGGCAGCAGGTGTGCAAGGCACCAGCAACTTTGCAGATGAGGAACTCGCAAAGCTGCTGTTCCACTTAGGACGTGATGGAGACAAGGTCTCCTATCTTGGTATATATTGCAACGAACAACCTCAAAAAATCATCTACCGGACTAGAGATGCTGATGCGCCTGAATATCAGGTTATATGGATATCAAATGATATGAAGGGAACAGTTCCAGGTAGAATGGGCCACTGGTCAGCAATGGCTCCTAAGCAGGCTGCTGATGCTGACGTTTACAATGCCTCTGCGGCCGGGATCGAGAGCAAAGAAGTTGATGTTGGGAGTATAGAGACGACATCTGCCATCGTGGGTGCTCTATCCGATCAGACAGCTACAGCATCAAATCCAAATCTCGGAAACGCCACTGCTGAAGTTCGAAAAAGTAAGCGCGTTACTTTCAGCGCTGATTGCAAGGGTCCTGAAACTTCTGGATTCTCCAAGAAAGTATCGCGGGTGACCTCACATTCTATCATCGGCGGCCTCGCCAATGCTCGAGTACCTCCGGAGTTCAGACTGGACCCAGAGCCTCAGCAGTCACTGGCGACATCTGAAGCCGAGCGCATTGGACCCACCAATGAGCCAACTGCTGATTTTCAAGGGGTCGACAGTATGGAGGGTCTCGAGGATAGTCAAGACAGGAGTATGGCCACTGTACAGATCAGCGGTCATGTTCAGTCTGACCCTAGTACAACGACTTGGCAGAGCACTGAGCCACACAGTCTGGACGTGAACACGACAGGGCAGGACGATCAGCAGACTGGATTCGTCGACAACGCTCAAGATTTTGGAATGGACTACGCCGAGATTGCCGTCCACAAGACCGATACTATACAACTTTCTACACCGCTTGGTGAGCGTGGACCAAATACCACTGATACGACGGAGGACATGCAGAACGTGTCAGACCTTCCTCCCTTGCCAGCGAATCCCCTGTTCGACCACAGTCATCAACCGACGCTCACAGAGGCTGACGTAGCGATGAACAAAGTTTTGGAAAACATGACCCCTGAACAATGGCAATCGTTCCAGCAATTCATCGAGGCGAACAATACTGAAGATGGTTATATCTCGTCTGGAGCTACACCAGCAGCGTCCACTGGAAAAGACGTTCAAATGAGCGGCGGCGAAATTTCCGAGGAAGCCCTCGCGGCGTTGTTGGAAGATGCAGTTGCGTTCGTGGAACCTAACAACTACACGGACGCTCCGTTGCCATCTCAAGATGCAACCACAGCGTCAAGCGGCCAGAGTGTCTCCTTCAACCAATGGGACTTTGCAGCTGACACAAATGGTGTCCCTGAAATTGATGGACAAGTCGGCACTGAAGGCCACGAGTCACGCCTGGACGATGGCGAGATCAGTTGCAACATCGGCTTCGACGTTCTCGACAACTCCGACGCTACATCCGGTTATCACTACGCAGATACAGGCGAGGTGCCGGACGAATCTAGCACAGAAGTCGAGAACGGTCCAGAGATTGCTGGGTACGGGCAGATGAATAGCAGCCCCTTCAGCATGCAGCAGACTTCGCCGGCCTACACTCAATGGCAGGCTCCACCGTCACCAAGGCCTTCGATGTTTCCGGAACAGTCCCATCCGCATTCGGTAGACGGTGAGATGATAAGTCCGCCCTTCATACCAGGCCTCATGTTGACTTCTCCGCGGCCGACGAATGCGACTTCGGGCCCTAAGCCCGACTCACCACCCTCCCCAGTTCTGTACAGCTCTGACTACGATTCGGAGGAGGAGGAAGAAACGTCGCCATTGCCGGAAGAAGTGGCAGATCGTCTACGTCAAAAGCGGGATGTACAAGTGCACGTGACTTTCTACCAATCAGTCCTGGGAGACGAAGAGAAAGCAGTGCGGACGGGGAAGAACGCCGAACTGAGCAGGATGGTGTGCGAAGAGGCAAGGACAAACCTCGAGTATTGGAGCGCAGATCTGAGTAGGGTCAAACAGCTCCGCTACGAAAAGAAGGACCAGTCACACAAGGGACACACCGAGTACATCTCCATCAAGCGAGAGGTGGACGATGTTGACCTGAGGAAACTGCGAGCACAGCTGAATCAAACAGCTCAAGCTCGATTCGATGCTGCGCAATGGCAAGCCAGGCTGGAAGACGAGGAGACACCACAGAGTCCCGCGCTATCCACTCCCCGTGTGTCGCCGATGCCGCCGCCGCCGTCTCAAAGCGGCTTCGTGTTCCAGACTCAGACCCAGATCTCGTTCTCGGCCGAGGCAGCGGAGGCGGCGAAGATGACGCCCCGCGACACGGATCGGAAGCTCCGCTTCGTCAAGATTGGCGGTGAAGAAGACGAGTCAAGCGACAACGAAGCTGGATGATGGACGTCGGCGGGTCAAGAAAGGGTCAAGAAAGGCTTCTTTTCAGCATGCGCACCGAGCACAATTAGCTTACTTGGAGACCTACTTTGCCAGACTTGAACGACCGCGACACGGAAAGTGTGATGCTTTCTGGTCGCCGACACGTTCTTGTATGTGGAGTAGGAAACAACGCCACTTGTCATCGCAAGAAGCAGTGATAGGAAGGCCTTGATCGACCATACGCGGGAGAGCAGCACGATAGGATGCCAGCGAAGGAGAGATTGGGCAGTACATAGCTAGAAGACAACCATCGAAGGATACAGGCAGGGGGCCAGGAATGAAGTAGGTGGCTCGATGGAATGAGGGTAGATATCCAAAGAAGAAAACATGGCATCAATCAGCTAGAAGGAACAGAAGGATTGTGAACAACGTCAAGAAGACGGTCGAGGGTCACTTCGTAGTATATATAGGCAGTACATGAGCTTCATGGAGGAGAGAAAGGAAGAATGCAGAATTAGCATTAAAACCCGTCTCTCATGTCCACCCCCATTACGACGTGACGATTGTAGAAGAGCACTCCACGCCTGAACGAGTAATCGAAGTGCCAGTACAACCCTAGGTCGCTGGCGGATACATCTCTCGTGCCTGACTGCATGAGTAATCTTGCGACAAAAGGCCTACACTGTTGTACAGCTACACATGCTCTCTCTAACAGGTGATTCAAGTTGCGACGCAATGCTGCGCCGACCTTCAAGCTCGATGTGAATGTTGCTTCTCTCTTGGACTCAGCAGTACAATGTATGGAACAAAGTGTTTGCTTGCGATGTCAACCGCATGAAATGTGCTATTTGCCATGAACGTGATGTCTGCATTAGGTTTGCCCACAAAGCCATACTTGAAAATGAGTCGACCGTACCGTGGGGCATAGGACCATGAACCAGGACTACTGCTCGTACAATAAGATCTCTATGCTTGAGTAAACTTCTATACCCTCCTTACTCCTCCCTATCGCTCTGGATCAGTTCTAGGCGACCTTCCTGAAGGCGTGCATTCAAGAATGGTCCATCAATACCCAGCTCACAAGTGCTAGCACCATCATGATTATAGTCCATGTAAAGCCAACCCATCCCACCGTCAAGCTGTACCTCACCACACATAGCGAGCAAAACATGAAGCCAAGCAGCATGATGAACGTGATGACTGTGGCAATAGGCACCTTCACCACCAAGCCGACGGCAATCTTCTCTGCAAATGTCTTGCTTCCCGTGCCACCGTCTCTCCATTTCCTGTAGCCATTTCGACCCCTGCCGAATGCGTCAAGTACGTGATGTCGCTGATATGTGATGATCATTTGGGCTAAGATGCTGAGTGTGAGCGCTATAAGAAAGAACAGCCATGCGAGAGAGATGAAGATGTCGAAGGTGTTCCAGAATCGCCGAGCCGCACCGTGAGCGCCGACTGCAATCAGAAGGGTGAAGAAGTTTGCGAAGGTACTGACGAGGATGGCGGAAGGAAGGAATCGGCTGAGCCAGACATAGCCTGGAGGGTCGGTCGAGGCTGCGACGTCCATTGCTTGCATGTTGATTGGGATGATAAGGTTGAACTGCTTATCGGTGCACTTGACCACTGTAGAGTCTCGGTGGGTTGGTTATAAGCGTTGGTGGCACATCAGGTTGGCAGATGAAATGGAATCAAGAGGTCTGCCAGACTCTTCTTTCTGGTGATAACATTGGGCGTGTTGCGCAGCCTGCGGGGTTCTAGCAAACATTAGCAGTTTGTGACACCTGGAAGGCACCACCGGAGCATCGCCATTACTAGCAAAGAAGGAACAATGGAACAACATGTGACGTGGTTTGCGTCCCGGTCAATATTCGATGGCAAGAACTTCACAAAAGCGACCGATAGACCTGTCTTCCGTAGACCAACCAGGCGCAATATTACTTGTGAATGTTAAGCTGATGAGCCACACCGTGCCACGCCTAAGGGGCGGAAAGCCGAGGGTCATACCAAACCTGTGTGGGAGCCCGCTCGACCATAATGCTTGAGAAGGCAGAGAGACAAAGCTTGGAAGAAGGTCACATTGGCTTGGCTCTCCCAAATAGAGCTTGTCTGGTTTCGGACTAGCGTGTCGCGTCCCCCTGAGTCGCGCCCTGTTGCCTGCCAGATCTACTCTTCTACACAACTTCCTCGAACTTAGTAGCAGCCATAGGAGCAGCAACATGCATCTTCACCAGACCCTGTATGGTTTCGAATGCAGCTTCGAACGAGTCCACGGTCCCATGGAAACCGAACTTCCTGGCTTTCCTCATGCTCAGCGACAATGGCCAGCCGCCAATGATAGCAGAGTCACTCAACCCAAAAATCTGAGCCCGATCCTTGAATGGATCAAGAAGCAAGCCGTGTTTTTCTGATAGCTCATTCCAAGCTTGCACCACATCGGACGCCTCGGACCATTCTTGCAAGCTGAAAGATGAGCGGGTTATGCCAGCACCATATCCCCTGGGCGTCTTCTCGTGTCTTGTCTCAACAGTCCGGTACTTCGACTCGTCTAGCTCTGGTGGCTCCCATGCGACACCATACCAGTTGGCTAGATAAGGCCTTGGTACGTGTTAGACGCCTGGAATGACAACTGAGGCGGACTCACCAGAACTTCCCCCACGTAAAGTTCAAGCCATCCTGAATGTTGAACGCTTCGTTGGCGACATTCTCGGTAAGTACACACCACTCTTCGAAATACCCATTCAGCATGGCTGTGCTTTCTGGACTGAGCTTAGCATCGCCGCCGTCGAAGACTCTAGATAGGTCACTCACGACAGATCTCCTTGTCCCAAGCAACGAAATCCCCAGGAAACAGCAGTGGTTTCCCGAGATATGCTTGCACGGCAGCATATACTGAGATACCTACCATCTGGTTCAACAGGTTGTCCCTCACCGCACCAATGATATAACTTGGCCGCACCACGTTCCACTTGGCGCCAATCTCTTTGCAATACTTGAACAGATGATCTTCCTGAGGGTAATAGAAATTGTTCTCAAGTAGTACTCTCGGGTCACTTTCAAAGCTCGGGTTTGTGGCGGGCCCCATGTGAAACCCGTAGTGCTTAGCGCCTGTTTGCAACATGAACCGCTTTGGTGCAAGGTCAGCTATCTTCAGTCCTTCGGTGAAATTCGAGATAAGACTGGTGTTGATCTCAGCCAAAGCATCTGCGTCACTCCACATGCCAGTCACGCCTCCTTTCTGAGTTGGCTGTACATAGGAGAAGAAGAAAACGTGGTCCACACGTTCAATCTTCTCCTTCAGCTTCTTACCAATATTCTGTGGATCGCTGAGAAAATCGACAGATACATGCTCAACCCGCGAGGCGCCGTCCCCAAGGTCTGTGAAGAAGTAATCTGGTGGCGGCCGACGAGAGAGGCAATAGATCTTCTTCCACCTTTGTGGTGCTGCTGCCAGCACCTTTACCATGTGGTAGCCTGAGATGCCATTCGCGCCCGTGACCAGCGCCACCAGGTCTTTCACGTCGTCCGAATACACAGGCAAACCATGATATATACCCTTACTTTGAACTTGCTGCATGTTTTACAGTCTTGAGATCAGGTCTTCAACGTCAACAATTACTGGGAAACTATTGATCTATAACGTTGGCACGGATGGCGGAACTCGATATCACGACTGCACACGATGATATGATCACAATTCGCGCCTCCCAAACCCCCTCACGCTCGGCCATTCACAAAAGTGGCGCTGTTGTTGAGCATCGAGCTGGTGCCCTCCCGCAATGGTGGAATCCGAGGTTGTGGTACCTACTGCGGAGAAGACAAGTACTCCACATCCCTTTTCGTCAAGCCTCCTCATCCTTACCACCACCACAACATCAGTAACACTCAAGTCAAGGTGACGTCTACCGGACACCAGCTGATCATGTTGCTCACTACTCATCCTATCTGTCGACTGCTCGTGGTGTTTGCCAAGCTTCGGCGAATTAACAGACTCCCGACACGCTTCTTGTCAGCCTTCTGAACACTAGCATGGATCTGCACCTCAATGATGTCGCAAGAACACAGACAGATTGTAAATGATGAGTGTGGTGACAAATTTCATCCTATGCTATTTAACACGATTTTGGCACAGTACTTTGCAAAGCGACTTGGCCGTTCTCATACTTTGAAGCAGCCAGCACTTTGTTGAGAGGAAGACATCAAGTCATGATTAGGTGCCAACCACGAGCTGCAATCGATATGAGCCGTTGTCCATCGATCTGATCATGCTGGTTCTAAGTCCCAAAGCCTGCTTACTCGTCACAATCATCACTTGCCGGCTCTGTTGAGTTCGTCGAGGAGGCGGCAGCGGCCTTCGCCTGCTTAGCAGCTACTCGCGCTTTCGGTGTGGTGACTGAAAGAATGTCAGTAACAAACAGAGTGGTATTGAGCTCTTAACCCACCGCTTCCTATTGTTGTTGCAGGACTTGGTGGAACCCGAAGCATTGTTCGCGTTGGATGAAGCTGCGGCCGCGGCGTTTTTGGCTGCGACTTGTGCCTCCGTGTGATGAGTTTCTCGCTTATCCAGCCAGCTGCCAAACTCGTCTTCTTCGCTATCCCAAGGACCGAATTCGTCAGCAGCTTGGCGCTTCTCCACGATAACCTCGGGAACTGCAGCCCTGACGGTCTTGCTTGCGTACGCAGCGAGAGAACCCTGTTTGTGTGAGTTGGCTGGCAAAGATCAATTGTCCCTAGGCGCACTTACAACATGTCTCTTTTCGAAATCTACAATATCACTGACACCAATCGCGGCAGCAAGAGGAACCAAGGCCAACAGGCTGACTGTGACGACCTTGATGATGGAAAAGGCGTGCATCTTGGCGATGTGGTGAGCAACAATAGAACTGGCCAGCAGTGAAAACTATAGAAATGTTGCAGGTATTGAAGCTTGAAGAACAGAATGACACCTTACAGTTAGAGGCTTCCAATTACCAGCGACATCAGGCTGCTTTATATCCATCGGCTCGCACCCTTCCATCCATGAACGACAATACTGATGCGTCGGAATATTTCCACCGCCCAGGCTAGTCTGTGGACGAAAACATGCAACGACACAAGTCTCAACTAGACGCGTGCGAAACACCTCGTGCGGAAGAAAACCAGCGCCTCTTCACTTCGGCGGCTTCCAGTGTCTATTATTGACGCAACATCACTGCAGAAGCCAATCGATGGAGATTTTCGCCGGGACAAGGCTGCAACAAGTAGTCATACTGAGCACGACTCTTGAGTGTCCAGATGCGGAGAAGAAATTCAAAGTTGATGTGGCGAGCCGGAGGGACCACGCCAGGACCGGTGAAGAAGGCATGCCCGAATTGGGATCTAGTCGCATCTCGTACGACTCTTCCATGACATTGGCAGATCTCAATGACCTCGACAATCTTGAATTCTTGGCAGCAAACCCTTTCCGCGAAGGCCCGCAAGCTGTCTAAGCCCTTTATCCAAAGCCCTCAAGTCAAAGAGTATCTGGCTCATCCACAGCATTCTGCTTCTTACATCTTTTACACTCTTCATGCTGTCATGGACGTTGCAATCGTCCACTGTTAAGCACGTTCAGCGATACTCTGCATGGTCGCCAGCAGCAGGGGCCGTTCGATATGACGCAGTCATGTACAACGTAACGACGAAAAGCAACAGGTTCGTTGGCGCTGGCTCGGAAGTGGATCAAGCCTGGCGGGAGATCTCTTATGATACGGGCGACGACTGGGTCCCCAAATCCGCACTTCCAAAGCTCCAAGAGTCATCCAGCCTGCTGGTCAACAACCAGCAGACAGGTGAAGAGGGCTATCGAGTCGGCATGGAAGTCTTTCATCAGCTACATTGCATCAATCTGCTCCGTAGAGTAACATACAAGGAATATTATGAGCCCCTTGGTGGGGAGTTTGGTAAAGGACTCGAGGCATTGCAGAAGCGTACAGACCACTGCCTTGAGATTGATTTTGAGGCTCAACACACAGTGCAATGCCGACATTGGCCTTTTCACCTTCTCCATGGTCGAGGGTGACCCGCTGGCATGGCCACAGCTGAATTCGAGGCACGTATGTAGAAATTTCGAAGGTATCAGACAATGGGCGCTTGTACATTCGGTGGGCAACATGGAGCTGCTTGAATGAGTAGGAGGCATCATCAGCATGCAAAACATTTTCTACTTTCTCGAGTGTTCTTAGGGCAGGCACAGCCAGTCGTTTCTTGCCGTACCGTACGCGCGTCAGCCGAGATGTATCGACCATTCTTGACGGTTTCGCAGTAAAACGAATAGAATGCCACACACGTGAATTCCGAGTCCGGCATGTATTTCAGCCTTAGTGCTTTGCAGGCGAAGCTGAGAACTCCTGAATGGCGGCGCCTAGAGCCAAACGATTGCTTGTATCAGAAGAAGCTCCTGACTACCGAGGAGCGCTTCTAATGTAGTAGACATGTATCAACTCGCCCTTGAGGAGAAGACGGTGCTGCACGAGCAACAGATGGTAGACAGGCGAGAGAGCGGAGCGTCTCAGCGTAGCTTCGAGAAGATGTCCACCTGTTACCTTTCTCGAATGTGAATCAACCTCTCGCACAACTTGTACACTTCTTCCCCTAGCTCTTTGATTGACCAAGATTTGCACAGACACATACCTTTGACTCGTGAAGGTATAGTACTGACCCGAGCATGGCGCTCTCCCCGATATACGAAGAAAAAGTCCCAATGCTCAACTCACACCCTGTTGACGTCGAACACGATGGCGTCGACATCGACACTGACATCGAGGACTCGGCATCCGACACAATTCGAATCGGCACATCATCATCTCACAGCAAGACGTCCCGCTCTCCATCAAGGAGCCGAAGCACATCATGGCTCTCCACGTTCTCGACCTCGTAGTCCCAACCCGCTCAACCCCAGACACAGCCACGCACATCCGCAATCCTCACATGGTCCCGCTGAACCGTCATCATCCTCCTACAAACCACCATTCTCACGCTCCTCCTCCTGCTCCAGCCCAGCCGCCGCCCACCTCACCACTACCACTACCACGAAACATCCCCCGTCCTCCGCGGGCTCACCGTCGAAACCGGCGACGACATCAACAGCCTCCACAAAACCACCTCGCACGCCTACACCCACCTCATCCCCAACCCACAAACCTACATCCCCACCATGACGACGAACGCCAACCGCCTCGCCATCCGCGACAACTGGTCGGCCCTGATGCCGCTCGGCTCAGGCTCGCTCTCGATCCGGTCGCACCGATCGCACCCGCACCTCGGCGCGCCCATAACCGACGGCCCCCAGCGCCAGGACGTCGGCGCCATCTACGAGGCCTCCTGGACGCACTCGCCGCACTGCCTGTACCACCTGCTGGACGCGTACCACCAGCTGCTGCCGCCCTTCCCGGCATCCAACGCCAGCTTCGCGCACACGCCGGACCCGGCGCACTACGCGCATTGCACCGAGTACCTGCGCACCTGCATCCTGTGTACGCTGGACATGACGCTGGAGGGCAGCGCGAGCACGCAGCGCGAGAAGGAGGCGGGCCAGGCGCATGTTTGTCGCGACCGCGAGGAGGTGCTGAGGGGGATTGAGGAGAGGAGGGTGGATGATCGCCGGGATATTGTGGGACCTGATGCGATTCCTGGCATGGAGCTGTAGAGTCGAGCCGGAGTACTAGTCCGGTCTCGGTGTGATGCTGGGCTAGGCAGAGTGAGGAGTTACTACCGTAGCGAAGTAGCCAACGAGCGATGGAAACCATCGACTCGGACGGAAAGTGTGCTGATCTCAGCATGCTCCAATGGATGCGATGGGCAAAACGGATGTTTGGTATGTGATCTCATTGTGGAAAGCGCTGCTTTTACATTTTTGATAGTCATGCTAGCAACATCGCTGTTCATGCACTTTTCTTTCGTTGTGCTGTGGTATGTTGAGATCTCATGTGTTCTAGGAGGCCAAAACCACCCGCTCTAGGTCGGATACCCTGACATCGATTTGGGTCGGCGCTTCAGTTTGCTCTGTCCACATATCACACAGATCAACCTCTTATCCCAGCGAGGAGAACGTATCCTTCAGTTCCTTCAAGCAAATGACCTCGTACCTCGAAGTTATGGCGCCGTGACACCGTCGCATACCCAAAACGCAGCAATTCTGCGGGTGAAAAAGTCGCCTAGCTTGACCAGTACCCAGTTCTTAGATCCGGCAGCCAGTGAATTGAATAAAGGGTCGTCAAAACGCTTCGTAGTGATCCATATACTCCATTGTGCCCAAAATTCGTGCTTGTTGTCCCTCAGCAACGGGCTGGTAGAGACTATAACAGTATCAGGTAATTGCTGGGTGCGATACCGGTCTCACCAGACTCCTTCTTTGCTTGCCACCAGCGACCGCTGACATCTGAGACTTCGAGAATTTCATGCTTTGAGAAGGAAATCTCATTCACGTCTTCGGGGTTAGCCTCATAGCTGTAGATGGCCTTGGCGCGATATGGATACTCTGTTGGAGGTTGCACTTCCTGCGGTGCTTGTGGTGTTGAAGGCGCAACAGCACCCATTTGTGGCTGAGTTGAAGCTCTGTTGTGCGAGCCCATTGTTCCGCCGGGATAGCCAGATACGGGAGTGGAGGTCTCGAAGCCACTGAGCTGGGCAGAAGTGTACATCTGTGGGGGTTGCGATGCAGCTGTCTCGGGGCGGTTGTAGTGGTTTAAGTTGTTGGTAGTGGGATAGTCGTTGCGATCCTTGTGGAGGGCAAAGCCGTCCACGAAACGTCTGTGGGTGGCTTGAGGGGCTGAACCGAAATAGAAGATCCAGATAATCTGCCGTCGCATTAGCTGTCTGTTTTGGAGACTTAAGCATCGAACGTACCTGTATCATGGAAAGCAAGATGAAACCCGCGGCGGCAGCTTGCATGGTACCTGCGGTCTGATAAATCAAAGTGCTGACAGCCGAGGTGGTCATGACAAGACCAGCGGCAAGATAGCCCACAATCTGTACGGAATCAGCAAACAGTCTGCATGGTGGGGTGCGAGGTGCACATACCGCAATAGCATAATGGTCGGCGGCATCAGCGGCAAAGACAATGGTGATGCCAACGACGCAGCACAGCATGTAGGCAATCGTCCACCAAGCATATTTAGGGTACTGCTCCTGGATATCTGCGATGATCGAGGCCAGGAATGCTATGAGCCATGCCAGCTACACACGGTTAGAGAGGATCGCCAGTCGCCCACGTGGTGAATCTTACAAAGCCAATGGAGATGGTTGCCAGAGCAAAAGGGTCGCCGATAATGTTGGCCACACTGAACCTGCTTCGCCTCGAGGAGTTCATGTTGTTTGTATTGTGCGGCTTCTTCAGGGATGGAGAGTACAGCGACCTGCGACCAAGCATGGAGGAATACTATGAGGCTGACACAGACAGCGCGATGTTGGAAGATAACAATGTTGTATGTCGCGTATGAATGGGAATCGGTAAGCGCGTTGTTGGGCTTCAAAACCAAGTCGCTGAGTCGGTAAGTCTCTCGAGGCTGGTAGCAAGGAACGGCGGATTCGACTCGTGTTTCGGCGCCCTTTGAGATCGCAGACGAGGAGGCGTGGCGGCTCGGGATTAGGATCAGGACGAGGATCGACAATAGCGCGGCGACAAAGAACGACTTGGTACAATCAACGACAGTGAGAAGGTGAATGGGTTCGAATTGTCTGAAAAGAACGGAAGCGGCCGAAGAGAAACGAACGGAAAGAGCGATCAGGTGAGGCACCCGGTTGAGTGGTCGACTGGTTGAGCGGTCGTTCAGGAGTGAGCAACTAGAAGGAGAGGAGACGACACACACGAGGCAGTAGCGAGTCAAAGCGTTAGTGGCGGCTGATGCAGCTGGGTACCACCGCGCTAAGTTCGTGGACAGGGCGCTAGCATTCAGCAGGATCTTGCTGGCCCAAATCGACTGGCTCTAGACCGCGCATACCGCCAAGCAGTGGCATGGCGGTCCACCGCGTGTTTGAGATCACCCTTTCCATGACAAGCTTCCAACACAGAAAGTCCACCCAAAGTCCACCTGCAGTGCCTACCCTAAGAAGAAGCAAGTTGCCACGAATAGGATGATCGGCGCTTACGACGTGACTCGCCTGTACGTCTGGTTATGGGGCCGCCCTCATGGAGAATAATGATGCCACAAGATCTTCACGTCAAGAACAGCACGGGAGCAGCACACGTTGGTGTCTGTGGATGGACCACAGCAGCGTGGATGACTTTGTCTTTGAAACACCTGCCTGCGGTGCACAACGTAGTCTCAGCCTTGCCAGAACGAGCTCTTGCACACCAGGTTGAATAATATACACCTGCCCATCGTGGGCCACTGAACAAAAGGAGCACGAGCGGCAATTGTTAGTCGTACTTGTAGGCCATGGCTTGGACTGCTCGCATAGTCCATCAAGACCTCTGTGTACCAAGATCAGGCTCTAGCGTTTTGACAGCCTGAGCTTTCGGACAAGGCAATCGGCGGTACCCAAGCATGCTCCTTGCTGTTTGAACAGTGTATGCTTGCGACCAACCTCTACTCTATCTTGCTGTTCTTGCCGTTCTTGCCTTCTGCCTCAAGCGAGCCACGGTGCCTAGCGCATCCCACGGTGAGTAAGCAGATCGGCAGTGTCCATGGACTCCAAGCTTTCCGGCCAAGCACGGCAGCTGCCTCGTGGTGAAGTTTCCGCTGCGACGCGGCGGGTCGTGTCATGCATGCATCGTGATTGTGCTTTGCCAGTGACGTCCATGTGTTGCTTGCATTTGCTGTTGAACGAAGGCGTGCAGGAGAATGCTCTGCCAGTGGTGAGCAATAGCTCGTCGATGCGCTTCTAGGGATTGGTGTTTCTTGCCCGTTGGACCCAAACATGAATGTGACGCCAGAGCTCTTGAAGTAATCGACTTAGTCACACCGTCAGCGGGGCGAGATCTGTGCTAACCGACATACAGGACGTGTACAGATGGCATGGCAAACACCGGCTTCCAACCTGCAGCGGCAGATGTCGCCTCTGTCTGCGACATCACTGGCCTCGATCAAGCGCAGGCAACCACCTTGCTGAAGAAGTGGCCTGGCTGGCAGGATGCTGTCACTCATTACTTTGAAGACCCGAGCGGCGCTCTTCGCGAAGCAGCCGCCAGCAGGCAGTGGGAGCCGCAGGACAACATACCGTGTACGTGATGCCCTCTATCTCCCGCCTTCTGCTTCGACCGCTCATGTTGACTGGAGCTCTTCGTATAGATGCCGACAATGCCATGTCCCGCCCGCCGTCTCCTTCCAACAAGTACATCGATCTGTCGCAGGAGCATGCCGAAGCCACGAGGCAAATCCAGAATGACGAGCAATCGGACGACGAACAGATGCGCCGTGCCATGGCTGAATCCATCAAAGACATGCCCGCGCAAGAGAACGGCACCATCAAGACGGCCAGCAATTCGGCCCAGCACAACGCCCATACTATCCAGAAGCCCAATGGGCTTTGGCTCCCATAGCCTCTTCTCGCGAATTCGTCCAACACCCTCCCCCTCCAAAGAGACGCAGGATAGAAGGCAGTCCCGCCTTCTTGCGCGGTCCGCCCGAGTCCAGCTACAACGCCCCTCTACTCACCATCTACCACAGCATCCCTTTGGCCCGAGAAGCGCTCCTGTGTCCCCCTCTCCAAGTATACTCTTATGGCTACAATCCAGAATGGTGGGCCGGCACAACAGATGAGAACACCAAATCGCTCTCCGTGCAACAGCCCGAACTCGGGGCGGAGGATAGGAGGAAATACCTGGCTGAGCTACAATGCTTGATGGCTTTTCTGGACGACACAAATCGCGCCTACGGAAGCGTCGATGCACTTGCCGACCTCAGGTACTACCAGTACTACGATGCACAGTCCGAGTACACCAAATTTCTGGAAACATGGCAGCGAGCAGCTATGGACGAGAAGTCAGACGAGCCATTGACTCAGGTCTTCACTTCCTCGGCCACCGCTAAAGGCCCCAACATTGGCGCCGTCCCAGAGACCCAACAATTGTTCTCCGTCGAGGGAGCCATCACAGATGCGAGGTCCCAGGTCGAGGTCCTCGACAAGATTGTGTGGAGTGACACTCAAACCGCCCCTTGGACGATATCTTCATTGATCAATTCGGTCATGTCTTGACGATGAAAGTGTATAACAACAACCCTGGTGCATCCCATCTTGGTCTTACCCCCACAGAAGTCTGGTACCTCGATCGCTACATGCATCACCTGAGGGACGCATTGTCAGACATGCGTCAGCAATGTCATCGTCTTTCACGTGAACAGTTGAGGTTAGGACAAGCTCGATCGCGGCTTGGTGAAATGCCTGGCCTCAAGTCGGGCCCCGCGTTGATGTTCGAAAAGCTCTCGCGGATGCTAAAAGCGCCATTGCACTCGCCGCGGACGATTCAGCTCGCACTAGTAGCAACCTGGTCGATATCTCTACAACGGTTGAAACGGGTCAATTGCACGGGCAGATCAATACTCTTCTCACCAACATCGACAAGAAGCTAAAGGAGTTGAACTATCGGATGAGCGGCCTGGAAGCGCAGAAACAGCAGATCATGTCTGATCTTACTGACCCCACCCACTCTTCTCACCCTCTGCGACACAAGTATGTGCTTCAGGGTGTGTCAACACGACCGAACGTGACATATCTTCGCAAACTCAACCATGACCTGATAGGTATGGATGACGACGACGAGCCTCACGAGATGTGGCAATGGTGGAGAACAGCTTGGGCTGAAGCTCCAGACATTCAGTCAGAGGTACCCGTCGCATATGTCGAAGACTCGCAAGACGCCGCGGATTCATCCGTCCCATTCTCCGTACGCAAAGTCTCCTCGAAAGACGTACTTGAAGCAGTTGAGAATGAATACCACACTGCTATACTGGTCTACGCAAGCGAAACGGCTATGCAATTTCGCCCGTCCACCTTGCCAACTTCACTCAGACAATTCGTCGAGCAAGATAATCGTGCGTTCGAAGGTGAAGCCTCATCTCAATATGGCCGGCGATCTGGACGTGGGCGAAGCTGGAGTAACGAGACAAATTCAACAATGAGGGATGATAGCAATCCTTTCGACGACAACGTCTATCCCGGACAGCCGAGGGATGTGACTCCTATGTCGACAAGTACAATCCGCAGTCTAGACGGTCAACCATCTCCCAAACGTCCCCGGAGCTCCGATGAGTCCATGCATGACTTGAACCTGATGGACATGCCACCCTCATATGAGGATATAGTTGGCTCTGGAGAACGTGAGATGACAGAGAAGAAAGGTAACAAGATCGGCTATTTTGCTGAGCAGATGATGCAGCAGGTTGACGAACATGAGCAGAAAGGCTGAAGCGTTGCGAAAGGTTCGAGGTAGCTTAGCCGACGTGGGCGCATGTCTGGACCCCCTCGCTTCTAAACGGCTCTGTTACTCGGTAGAAACACCTTATCAACTCAGCATGAGTCTTACGTGCTGCAGCCGCAACTATTGACACGAACCCCTGCGGGTGCTGGTGAAGGAACAAACAGACTGCTACTAGAGCCTGGAGTAAGTGGGAAAGCGAGCAACATGGGACCGTTGCATGCGCCCTCTCAGGCAGCTTCTGCAGGAGCCCGTGAAGGTTACTGGTACTTTCGATGTAGAAGCCGCACAACCAGTCCTCGTTGGACGATATTCATGCAGCCGATCGGATGTGAACGATTGACATGCAACAGACCGACCTAGTGTACTCCCTGTGCTTGCATAACACCCGCATGACAGGTTTGCCGGAGCACAAGCCTTGTTTACTCGAGGATCCAAACGGTCCAGTTTGCGGGCTCAGCCGGGGTTGTCTCACGCGATACCCACTTCGATGTTCAAGTCGACTGTTCAACCGTCGAGCATATGCTGTGTTCGCCGCCTTTGCAACTTTGCAGTATCCTGCATCTAAGTGCGTGTTAATTCGTGATCCTCGGTGTGAACGTGTGTCCTCGATACAGTGATGCGATGGTACACCGAATCACCACCTTGTCCACAGCACGGTAAAGTAGGGTCTTCGAAGGGCGCGAATCACTCGTCTCGTGGGCTGCGACTGTTGCCTGCAGAACCAGTAGATTGTTGGTCACAGGATCAGATTGGTGCTGACTCAGTATACACCGTCGACCAGGCGGAGACAAAATGCGCTTCGTGCGACTTCCATTATTCACCCCTGCCCCAGGGAAGTCACGCGGCATTTATCAAGACCTCGTCAATTACTACCAACAGCCCGTCTCCCCGCAGTACACTTCTTTCCCGCCGCATTCATGCTACTGGAAGCGATAATTAGTGGGCCGCGATCCATGATTGGACCGCCAAAGGGAACTTGAAGGAAGTCGTGCTGCCAAGTACTCGCGCATATCTACTAAGAATCCCTAAAGATGCACAGACACTTTGGCAGCCACTGAGAATCGACGAGCGACGGGATCCCGCACGTTGGCTCACGGTAGTGTGCCACACAACGGCGTTGCTGCTGCACTCTTCACTCCAGCGTTCATCGGCTTCTGCTCCGCGCGCTGTACATGCCTGGCACTTACTCGTTTTGACCACTTGCGAACATATTCGCCGTCTTGTTCCTGCCTCAAACTCCAAGTTCCTGTTTGGCAAGATCCACCACCTGAGCTAGAAATGCTACTTCCCTTGCTAGACAGATCGGTTATTTCGACAACTCGAGGCCTCTCCAGCAACCATCAATCTCGCATTTGACGTGGAGCCACATGTCGTTATAGCCGCGCTTCGATCGCAGCGTTATCCTTTTGTTCGGATATGCAGATCTGAAGCCCCAAACGCGGGTGCCGCTACCGTATTATGCTAGGTGAGCGACCATTATCGAGTCTTTCGCAAAGATTTGGTTCGGGACCCTCGCCTCGGCATTACCGCAACGTTATCGACCAACCAAAGTTGCTTCTGAAGCATGTGTATCTTGCATGTTACCAGCTACAGGTTCTTGTGGAGAGCACAAACCTCGGGTGTATAATGTTAACATACAAGTAGCGTGCATTGATCAATGTCATGTGCAGACTGCGACTACTGTGAACCGGCATGTGAATCTCTCCGCCTTACACTGGGCCACGCGCAAGGACAGGCAAACTGACCAGGATTCGCTAGCTCCGAACTCTAACTGTACCTGCGACTGCCCAGTCGTGCTCAGCTAGAGGCGTTGTCTCCATCCGCAAGCCACAAAAGCACGAACCTGATTTAACGTGCGCTGGATTGGCCTGGTGCATCATCCTCTAGACGTTGGGCTCGATTGTTAGCTTCGCTAGTAGCTACTTATCGCTGCTATCGACTGGTTAGCTGGCACCGTCAAAATATCCCGCTTTGCTTGCAGACATGGCTTGTCCGCTTTCTTGCCCTCCATCTCGTCTTGTCCACTGCTAACAGCTAGATCCCGTTCCTGTGTCACCACATACTCGACCAACAATTCGACCTTCACGTCGTACCCCTCGACCATCTCACTTGGTCTTGGTCTAGCCAGAAGGCCGAATTGATCGTTCATTCCACAACGCATCACTCTTCGCATCGCGCGGAAATGGATTCCTAACTTGATCTTCTGTGGCATCGCTGTTCAACCGTCGAGCGACAACAATCTGCGCAGAACTTGGCTTCCTCCTCTTGAGACAGCTGTGTCGGCATCCAACGTTTCTTGCAAACTACAGCCCTGCCCATTGTCTCTGCTCATATTTGGACGGCTAAGTTGAAGCATTCAGCACTTCTCAGCCCTGGACTGTGAGCAAGAAGTTTTGTTAAAGCAAAGCATTCCTTTGCGAGAGGGCAGCTACACGGCTCTGCGAACAACTTCCAGGAACTGCGTGCATCTTCCAATGGTCGTTCGGGGAAGGACACTTGAACCTCTTCGACGACAAGAGGTTGCGCACTCGCGTTGAGGCGCAGCATGACTGTAGTGGCATCCAGGGTACAACCGACCAGATTTGCAGCCTCATCTCAATACACAATATATTTCGCAAAAGGAACGCCTTTCGAAATGTCCAACCGTCGCATGTCTAGCGCGAATGAGGGCATGTATGCGCCGACTGCGCTGATATTGCGGAAGCTGCCACTTAGCACTACCGCCGAATCGGTGAGGACCATGTTGCTGTTTGCCAAGGACCTTCAGAATACAGAGGTGGTGCCTAACGAATGCGAAGAGGACAACGGTTTCGCGACGGCTATAGCACGATTCTCGTCCATGACCGGCGCATCGGAAGCACAAGCCATGCTTGACGGGAAACCCAACACGGCAGGTCGAGCTACCATGGTGGTTGAGATGCTCCCTTCTCCGAGCTTCAGTGCAGGTTTCAGGCGCAACACAATCGATCCAGCATTAGCAAGACCGCTGTCACAGGCGACGTCGCCGACAGGGCGATCCGCTCGCTACAACGGCGGATTCGATTCAATGAACAATATGTCACCCCCACCTGCAACATCACCGCCCGAAGGTCTCATGTCTGATGGAAGCGGGACGTTCTCAAGCATGTATCAGCAACGGTCTCCTCGCAGTAGTGAGCTGAATGACCGCATGCGTATCAGCGGTAAATCGGTTATTGACGAAGATGGTGGTGACGACGAGACGGATGGGCTGCTCCAAGATCCTGTGGGGTACGCGAGGAGAGACAACAGCCACAGGTTGAATGGCAGACAGGGACTGTCGGGGGCTTTCGGTAGCTTGTCCTTGTCAACCACAATGTCCGGACCACAACATGCAATGTACCACACTCCACGATCAGCAGTGGCGATGCCATCTCCGCACACGCCATTCTCACCTGGGCCTGGATCTCACATGGCAGGTAGTCGTTATCATGGCGTGCAGTTCCCCCCAGTCAACCCAGCTGACCAGAACCCCCCTTGCAACACTCTTTATGTCGGCAATCTACCGATGGATACATCTGAAGACGAGCTGAAGGCCATGTTTTCGAAGCAACGTGGCTACAAAAGGCTCTGCTTTCGAACGAAGCAGAACGGGCCCATGTGTTTCGTGGAGTTTGAGGATATCTCTTTTGCGACCAAGGCGCTGAATGAGTTGTACGGAGCACAGCTGCACAACAGTGTCAAGGGAGGGATCCGGCTCAGCTTCTCCAAGAACCCACTTGGAGTCCGGTCTGGTCAGGCCGGCGGCAGTACAGGCCCATCAACACCACTGGGCCCGCCAAGTGCCAACATGGTGAACGGGATGTCGGCGATGTCGCTAGGGGCTTTCTCAACGGCGAACGGACCTCCACCAGGCCTCTCGGTGCCGAGCAGCTTTCCCCCGAGTACGCCTGGGACGCATGGTCAGTATACAAGATTTGGGATGCGTAGTCCACCGGCAGGATCCGGACTTGAAGGCAGCATGGGCAGCATGTATCCTGATTATATGATGGGTCGATAGCGGAAGAGGTGCGTTAACAATACATGATATAGCGGAAGGGAACACTGCCGGGGTTTTCATTGGGTGTATACTAAAGCATGGGCAGAAGGGACTGTTGTGCTTGACGATGCTATGTCTGCGACGCGACCATGATTGAGATTTTCTGGCATATTCGGCACATTATAGCACAAGATTCCCCTACGAAGACGGCTGCACACGCACAGGAGCAAGCGACATGGCGTTTGATTGAGGGTCTGGCAGGTTATTCTACTCGAATGGCATTTCGGTATCGTTGGTGATATGGGACATTGCGAGAAGATCTTTTCAACGTTTAGCAGGATTTCGCTTCTGGGACCTTGAGGGTACGAACGTTTTCATGCATACTCATGATTTCTCGTAAGGCTTTCGCAGCAGACGTAATGTAGGTTTGTTTTTTTGGAGAGCTTCCTCTTCTTAGTGGTAGGCATGGTCCATCCGAAACACAGTTGATATCTCATTGAGTGTTTTGGCCATGCAAGACACGTAAGCTAGCACTTCCTGGATCGAAGGCCGTCGATCTCTCAAGGGCACATGGTAAGTGGGTATGCGAGAGTCTGACGGAGCACCAGTAAGGCGTACAGGCAGAAGAATGCTGAAACGCGCCCTGTCTCGGGGGAGCAGGCTCGATTTGACAGCAAGTGCCGAAGCAAGGGTCAAACAGGCTCTGCAGCGGCAGGGTGCAGATGGCAGCGCTGGAAGACGCCGCCGGACGCCAGCAGGATCTTGGAAAGCGGTGGCATCGCGAATCTCCAAACCCAGACATCCTTGCGCATCTTGAATAAGAAATTGCAAGCTTGGATAAGGTCTGCTGGCGACGACGCAGATGGACCTCAGGCATTGCTGCACAGGCCCGGGAGTTAGGCGAGGTCGCCGGTGGGTATAGTACTTGTAGGCAGCAGGTTAGTTGTTGGCAGTTTGGTTGTCCCTTTTAGCAGGTTTGAGCCGCTGATGGTGACCGTTTCTCAGCTCGACACACCCCATCATCACATATTATTTACACATCACACATCAGCAGGCTACGTGGCATATATAAGTCAGCACTGCCGATCAGGCACGAGAATCAAGAATGCGGACGATGAGCGTATGATCATCAATGCTGCTGCACAAGATCATCCGATCGCTCAAGTCCATCACTCAGCCGCCCGAGGCGCCAAGCACGTCGCCCAAAGCTTCCGCTGAGGCTCCAGAAACAGTTGAGGCTTCGGGCTGCAGCTCGCCAATTGCCCGAGCGCAGGCTCCTGCTCCCACACCTGCAGCCGACAGTCCCGCTGACCAGCACCACGACGCTCGACGCACTTCTGCTGACTCTCACGCATCGTCGACACCCCACGAGACAGCAGCTGCTCCAGGCACGAGCGGGGAGACATCATCGGCGCATCTGCACCCGCCATCTCCCCATCTACAACACCAAACTCCTGTATACGAACCTCAACCTGAACCTGAAAAACACCTCGAGATCCGACAACTTGAGCTCTCAACCTTATCGACAGGTCCAGACCCACCAGATCCAGACTCAGACTCAGACTCAGACACGTCTCCTGGCTCGCCGGCAGCGTCACCGCCGCCGTCGCCTATATTGACGCCAGTCGAAGCTACGCCTTCTGACGATGAACTCGAGATAATGCAAAGGAAAATATGGGTCAAGCGGCCTGGGGCGTCGGCCACCTTGGTCACGGTCAGCCATGACGATCTAGTCGACACTGTTCGAGACATGATCCTGCGGAAGTATGCAAACTCGTTGGGCAGATCGATAGACTCGCCAGACATTACACTCAAGATTGTATCGAGGGAACCTGCCAACAACCATGTGCCAGTAGACCGCCTGCTAGGCCCAGACGAGGCAATCGGCCAAACACTCGACTCCTACTACCCTGGCGGGCAGACCATCGAAGAGGCTTTGCTGATAGACGTGCCCCAACGGAGGACACCCAAGCCTAGCCCGAGGATTGGCAACCACCACCCTGCCATAGCATACCCATACTATGTCGAAGACCACAGGCCAGACGACGGAGCCAGAGAATACTTCCCGCCCATGGCAGTCCACAGCCCGCATCTCGCTGCACATCCTCCTCACCTACCACACCTACCACACCTGCCACAGCAGAATGGTGCACACTTACCACACAGCATAGGCATCCTGCAAACCGGCCAGGTCGCTCCCCTACCCAGTCCAGGCGGCACCAGCACAAGGAGACATCGTGACGGTCGCCCAAAGTATGTTAGGCAGCACACTAGCAGTCCTACCATCATGCATTCATCCCAGCCACATTCTAACGGTAAGACAGGCACCACCTCCAGTTGAGATTCCAGGACTAATCCACTATAGACCCCAAACTGCAACTCCCCAACGGCGCCAACCCGCCAGCTCCTCTACCTACTCCCCCGGCGCAGCTGGACCATCGGCCAAGCATTACTCCCCCAAACCGAGCGAGCTCACCCCGTGCAGGAAGGTCGGCGAGGAAGAACAAGACTTCACAGCAACACTCCGCGAACACCATCAACGGAGAGCCGCCTCCACCAAAGCTTGCCTCGGCCGGACTGCTCAATGGCCAAGTGCCGCCTATCAATGTTTTGATCGTCGAAGACAACGTCATCAACCTGCGGCTCTTGGAACAGTTCATGAGAAGATTGAAGGTGCGCTGGAAGTCCGCAATGAACGGCCGAGAAGCAGTGAATACCTGGAGGTCCGGTGGCTTCCATTTGGTCCTGATGGACATCCAACTTCCAGTCATGAGTGGTCTCGAAGCTACAAAGGAGATTCGCCGGCTGGAGAGCGCCAACGGGATTGGTCTCGGCCTGGTGGGCGATCAAAACGAGAACAGAAAGCGCACGGGCAGCCACGAAATCGACCCCGAGGACAAATTGCACGACATGAATCTTTTCAAGTCGCCCGTCATCATCGTCGCCTTGACCGCCAGCAGTTTACAGAGTGATCGACATGAGGCCCTGGCGGTGGGCTGCAACGATTTTCTGACCAAACCCGTCGGCTACCCATGGATGTCGCGCAAAGTGACCGAGTGGGGCTGTATGCAAGCCTTGATCGACTTTGACGGCTGGCGCCAGTGGAAGGCCTCGGTCGAGAAGAAAGACGAGGGCTTGAGCGAGGAGCAGAAGAAGGCCAAGGAGAAAGAAGAGAAGGCAAAGCGCAGGGCCGCCCTGACAGCCATGTTCACCGCGCCGCCACCTACCACGAACCGCCGGGAGGGAGAAAGTAGCGAGACGAGTGGCAGGTCGCCTGTTAATGGTGGGTCGACTTTGCCTGTTAGGGGGGCGAGAAGAGGCGGTGGGAGTGGCACTCAGACCGTGCTGGAAACTCACGAGGAGGAGGCGGAGGAGTGAGTGGCGTAAGATGCTGCCGGTGAGCAGCCGCGACACTTACCGAGGCACGCGCGTCTTTGACATTATTCCCCTTTCTTCTCCCGATCACGATTTGGATTCACCGTGACGGTGTCCGTCTATCTATCTGTCGGCATATTTGGGCGTCTAGTGCGACCGTTCTGTGGAGTACCGTTGAACACACTGCAGGTGCAGGCGACGGGATGGATTGCGCTCAGCCCACTGCAAAACGGCAGTAGATGCAGTCAGTGGCTCGTCCGTGGTTGAAATTGTGTTATATTATACGTTACATATATATACATCGGTCTGGCGGTGGCGGTGGTGGTGGTGCTAGTGAAGAAGTGATTAACTAAGTAAGTAATGCAATCGAGTTCAACCCTGTCGTGTTTTCTACCCACGTGCTCGCCCACATACTTCAGATCTGGTGCGCGATGGGTTGGAACTGATCGATCGATCTGTCTATTTATCTATCTATATGTTATCAGTGGTCTGTCTGCCTGGTAGGCCACCTCATCTCGTCTCGCCTCGTCTCCCTTCGGCTCTTCCCTTGTTGATTTGCCTGTTCTTCTAGGTCTCTGCCCACTTCGCTTCGACGTGCTTGTCCGGCTGCGACGGGACGCGTGGAGGATGTCTAGCCTGTACAAGACTGCCTGTCTGACGGACGCACGCTGCATGAGACGAGCCGCGTGGTCTTACGGATGGATGAATGAATGAACGAGGGGACGGACCATGCGTGCAGGGCGAGTCGGCGAGAGAGCAGAGAGTGACGGAGAGGCGTTCAGCGAGCGGTGTCCGTGTTATTACATTACCTACCTACCTACCTACCGTTGCGCAACTCATCTCAACACCGGGACTGGACTGCAACGGGCGCTGTAGAGTTCGACTCAGCTCAACCCACTGAGGCCTTGTTCTTGCCGAAGATATCTCGCTTTCTGCGTAAGGGTCCGACGGACAGCTTGCTTGCATGGCGAGGTGGATGAGGGCATTGATTGGGATGAAGCTTATTAAGTATGATGGGTTCTAGCAGTAGATGACAGTTGCATGCAGTGAGTGATACGTAGTTGGTTCGCTGTGCTGAGTCACCCTCGTCGAGCGAGCGGGTATGAGAGGACACGAGACGCTTTTGCCTGTCTGCCTGTGCGCAATCGGCAACTTGATGCTGATCTTGTAGACAAGCTAGGAATCACAAACTCTCCGCGCACAACTGATGAAGCCTCGAAAGCTCGTAGTCTCGTCGACCATGATGCGACAAGGCCTTGCTGCAAGCATCTGAGTTCAGAACTGGATCTTACACCTAAATGATGCGCCCGCACAGCTGTATCACTAGCGCCCATCGCCAGGCCCAAAGTGCTCTCCCGAGCGTGACGAAAAGCCGGGGTAAGATGGATTTTGCCGAGACTTTGGAGCAGGCAAGACCCCGCGGGGAAATGAGATCGCCTGGAAGCATGCATATCAGCCGTTTGTAAGCAGTAGCCATACACCCGGACGAGCACTTGTTCATACCATAGCATGTCGCTGCCACTTCGATCTCATACAAGAGCACCGTAACATCCAACCTCCCGAAGATGCCCCCATTATTCATTCTTGCACCAGCTGTCAGCATTGTACTCTTTCTGCTATATTCAGTCCTGTTTATCGGTAGGCGTGAGAAGACCCTGCCACCTGGACCACCGACAATCCCAATCATTGGCAATCTTCACCAAATTCCAACCAAAGGCTCATACTTGACCTTCACGGAATGGTCAAAGAAGTATGGTGGAATATTCTCGCTCAAACTTGGTCCAGCCACTGCTATCGTGCTGACAGATCGCAAATATGTCAAGCAGCTTATTGACAAGAAAAGCTCCATCTATTCAGATCGGCCACATAGCTATGTCAGCCACAACCTCATCACAGGCGGCGATCATGTGCTCATCGCACACTATGGCAAGGTATGGCAGCGATACCGAAAGCTCATCCACCAATTCTTCATGGAATCGATCGTCGAGAAGGATCACTTGCCAGTACAGAACGCCGAGGCATGTCAATTTGTGTATGACATGATGCACAACCCAGAGAACCACATGCTTCATTCCAAGCGATACACTAACAGTATCGCTTGCTCAACGTTATGGGGTGTACGTAGTCCAACGATTGATACTCCACATATGAGAAGGTTGTTCGACATGATGGAGAACTGGTCGGTCGTGATGGAACCAGGTACGTATTGGATTTGCAAGGACAGCGACAAAACAAAGGCTCTTCGTGGTTCTTCCACTAACAGCGTCAGGTAACACTCC
The DNA here is from genome assembly GCA_002319055.1 of Knufia petricola. Taxonomy (NCBI): domain Eukaryota; kingdom Fungi; phylum Ascomycota; class Eurotiomycetes; order Chaetothyriales; family Trichomeriaceae; genus Knufia; species Knufia petricola. The sequence goes on along the minus strand of NMUC01000027.1, from coordinate 117,172 downwards.
GCCTGCCGACATCTTTCCGTTCCTCCACTGGGTCCCAGAAAGGATCTTTGATCGATGGAGGAGCCGAGCCAGTAATGTTGGTAAGGAAATGAACGGACTGTATAGCGATATGCTTGTACAGCTGGAGCACAGACGGGAAAAAGTAGGATCTCAAGGATGCTTTATGGACCGAGTGCTGGACCAACAGGAGAAGCTAGAACTGGACAGACATCAGACTTGGTTTCTTGGAGGGACCATGATGGAGGGAGCCAGCGATACCAGCGCCAGTATCATTACTGCTGCAATTCACGCGTTCTGCAAATGGCCCGAGGTCCAGGAGAAGGCATGGGCCGAGATTGATGCCGTGGTCGGCGAGGACCGTTCTCCCATATGGGAAGACTATGAAAAGCTGCCATACGTTGCAGCAACCGTGAAGGAGGCAATGAGGTGGAGACCCGTTGTGCCCCTGGCATTTCCGCACGCTCTAACGGAGGATGGTATGTCCTGTTCCACCTCGGCCTTGCACACGTGCTAACCATGTCAGATTGGATTGATGGATACAGGCTCCCTAAGGGGTCAATCGTGTTCATCAACGCGTGGGGACTCCACCACGACGAGACGCGATACCCAAACCCCGATGTATTCGATCCCGACCATTACAAGGGAGTGACAGCGCTTGCTCCAGTACTCGCGGCTGCCACAGACGAGAATGAGCGCGATCATTACGGATATGGTAGTGGGCGAAGACTGTGTCCAGGAATCCATCTCGCCGAGCGCAACCTCTTCCTAGCCATGTCCAAGCTGCTGTGGGCTTTCAAGTTCTCGGCTGGCGTAGACGGGTCCGGCATGGAGGTGGAGCTTGATACCGACCCGCAAACGGGCTACAGCGAGGGATTCTTGGTGTGTGCAAAGCCGTTCTTGTGCAAGATCGAGGTGAGATCAGAAGGCAAGAGGAGGACCATCGACAAAGAATTTGCCGGCGCCAAGAGCGACATCTTCTCAAGATTCGAGGTTTGATGAATCGGATGCTGGCAGGGTGTCGGCCATGGTTGCAGAAATGATGCGATCTGTCGCCTCTCCAAGACGCAGTATAGCGTAGCTCATCAAGAAGTACTGTCATGCACAGACTGGGTCTTCCTGTATTCTTCTTCAAGCTGTCGTTGCAGTTCAAAGTCGAGTCTTCTCTCTTCTTGCTCGGCTCTCTTCCTTCGCTGATTATCCTCGTCTCTGATGACACCAGCATGCATGGCTGCTTTCTCTGATCTCTGCGCCCAGTGCACGAAGCTGACGATGCCGATGGTACCAGCCAGCGTAGTGGCCAGCGTAAGTTTCGATGCAGTCGACATGATTCAGCTGCTAGGTTGCATATAGAGTGGTATGTGCTGAGTGGGAGTAGATGTAACGGGCAGAAGAAAATGTTGATGGGGGAAGCAGCACATGCATAAACGATGGAAGGTGCAGCTGATCGACGTCAAGGATGGCGCTTTCCGCTGCTTGTCCCTGCGGCGTATCCAACCAGGTAGACTACGAACTCTACGAACACCTTTGGAAGCTCCAGCACAACTACTTGTACTTGATTCCTGTGTCTGCTTGATTGTTCTGCCTGTCTCATAACTGCTTATTGGTGTTCCGTCCGCCTGTTTACCCTTATCCACTAAGCTCAACTGCCAACATGGTGCGCATCTTGATCCACCGCAAGGACCCCAATACTGATAACGAACCAGTCGGCGCAGAATTCAGCAGGAATACAGACGCTGCTTGATGTATGCTCAAGTCTCTGCTGAGTGCGCGAGCTAGGCTGACAATATCAGGCAGAGAAGGAAGCACAGAAGATCGTTCAAAAGGCCCGAGAGTGTATGTTGTGCCGTCTTCGGTCGGGCCAAGCTGCAAGTCTAACATGACACCTCAGACAGGACAAAACGAGTGAAGGATGCAAAAGCTGAGGCACAAAAGGAGATAGAAGAGTATCGCCAGAGGAAGGAGGAAGAATTCAAGAAGTACGAAACTGAGGTATGCGTCAACATTGGGAATGGCCCTGCTGTATACTGATCCGTATAGCAACAAAGCGGCAACAAGACAGCTGAGGAGGATGCCAACAAGGATGCCGAGAAGCAGCTCGAGGAGATCACAAAGGCTGGCGATGAGAAGGGACCAAAGGTGGTCGACGACTTGATCATGGTAGTCACAACACCACATCCCGAAGTCCCGGATAGGGTATCGAAGGAGGACTAGGCAATCTCTGAAGAGGTCTTGTCAGAGGAGGACGATGAACCACCATCATCTGAGATGCCCTCCGAGCAGGAGCACGAGCTACGAGGAAGTTCGTCGCCAAGCAAGAGATTGATGGTTTATTTCTCGAGCCTGTTTGGAGGGAGCAACAATCGAGAAGTAGCATAGAGACTCTTAGCAGTTGGCAGCACTTTCAAGGCTTGCAAAAAGATATGGCTTAAGGGGCATTACCTACGAAGTCGTGTCACAGCTTATAAGCCTGTCGTCGCGGCAATGAGCATGACGACATGATCGCGAGCCACCTAGATTTATTCATTCCAAGTATCAACAAAACAAGCCTTTCGATCATCAGCGTCTTCATTCAAATAGCACTTCATGACCGCCTGCATTGGCGGATTAGATTAATCAAATTGTGTATTAGCAGCCGCATCAATATAGTAGACACTGCGACACTACGTCTGACGATGATGATCTGCACGCCCTAACTCAACATCTCATCAAGTCATAGCATGCGATGGCTTTCAAGCACCTCGCGTCGCGCTCTGCAGCTTAGAGCATGCCGGCCACACCGCACATGCTGTTACAATGTCAACTTCGCTCGAAAGGAGAGCTCTCATGCTCGTCCGTCAGCTGAAGACAGCAAAGAAGACAAGCCGCTCGATCCCAACCTAGCAGACCTGGGCCATACTATCAAAGATGATTTTGCCAATTTCGAGAACAAGTATGACACCCCGAAACATCCGATCGTCCTCGCCCACGGTCTCATGGGCTTCGAGGAGCTTCGGCTGGTGGGCAAGTTGCTTCCAGGCATACAATATTGGCGTGGAATTACAGATGCTTACCGCCAGAACGGCATCGAAGTTATCACGACCCACGTGCCCTCGACAGGGTCTATCGAAGAACGCGCCCAAGTGCTACACAACGAAATCAAGACCAAAGCGGCGGGCAAGGATGTCAATATCGTCGCGCATAGCATGGGAGGCCTTGACTCGCGGTATCTCATTAGCAAGATTCAGCCGCAGGAGTATGCAGTCAAGTCTCTGACCACCATCGCCACGCCTCATCACGGAAGCTCTGCAGCAGATATCATTTTGCGCGAGATCGGGCCAGACTATCTGCCTCGCCTCTATGCCGTCCTTGCACGAATGGGAGTCAGCACCGGCGCCTTTGCACAGCTGACTCGGAAGTACGTCTGTGACGAGTTCAACCCCTTCGTCCCAGACAACAAGTCCGTGCGCTATTTCAGCTATGGGGCAAGTGCTCAACCACACATCTTCTCTGTTTTTCGGATCAGCCATGATCTGATGTTGGAGATTGAAGGACCCAACGATGGCCTAGTCAGTGTTGCTAGCAGTAGGTGGGGCGGCGAGGATGACTACAAAGGCACTTTGATGGGGACCACGCATTTGGATCTGATTAACTGGACGAACAGAATCAAGAGGGTTGCCGCCGCCTTGCATCTTGTCAAGCAGGATTTCAACGCAATTGCATTTTATCTACACATTGCAGATATGCTGGCCAAGGAGAAGTTATGAGGAAGGACGGTGGCAACAAGCGGTTTCTCTCGTGTGCCAGGTAGACTTAGGCATGTAGTAATCACAAACACACCACTTATTCGTGAAGACTGAATTTGGACCAATGCTCTAGACGGTATGCAACGATGATGCCTTAGCAGATGTTGATGCCTGATCTCGCGCCAAGCATCTTCCCAAAACTTAGCCGCACGAAAGATCAACCTTCGCGCCGTTCTTCGACATTCGTATCACAATCATCCAGCAAACGCACAGAGGTATGTCGACAACAGCGACCTCTTCAGCGAGCCTGAGGTGAGGAATCGAGAGCTTTGCAAGGAGTTGTAAAATTCTCTGCGCACCATGGCCGCCGATACCCACACCTCATCAGCAACCTGAAGAACGCTTCAATGCGCACTCTTCAGGTTCACCGGCTAACCCTCGACCCAGTACCTTCTCGACCTCGATTCTCTCGTCGAAAGAACTCTAGCCCACCGTCAAAATGACTCGAACCTCTGTCCTCAACGACTGCCTCAAGTCGATCAACAATGCCGAGAAGGCTGGAAAGCGACAGGTCATGATCCGACCTAGCTCCAAGGTCATCATCAAGTTCCTTGCTGTGATGCAGAAACACGGTATGTCAGATTCCAGCCACTCAAGTTCACAAAATCCCTGGCGAACACATTCGGGTTGATAACTAGATGGACGTTTCGAATATTACACCCAACGACATCCATCCTTTAAGTGCCCGGAAGAAGAAACACACCCAGCGGTCATTCTTACACATTGCCTCTCTTTCTGCCCATGTTTGGTACACGTTTATATGTCCGCTACATCACGTCTTGATTGTCACCCGTGTTACCGTGTTACGGTGTTACGGGACCAATGCTAACATGTCCCCAAGGCTACATTGGCGAGTTCGAGGAAGTCGACGACCACCGATCCGGCAAGGTCGTCATCCAGCTCAACGGCCGACTCAACAAGACCGGAGTCATCTCGCCACGATACAACGTCCAGCTCCGAGACCTGGAGAAGTGGATCGTCAAGCTGTTGCCATCTCGTCAATTCGGATACATTGTCCTGACCACCAGCTCCGGTATCATGGACCACGAGGAGGCTCGACGCAAGCACGTCTCTGGCAAGATCATTGGTTTCTTCTACTAGACTTCTACTAGGGTTGAATGGCCGACGAAGAATATAAACGATTGAGATGTCCTTCGAGATACCCATCCAAAAGTAAAAGTTCAGCACGAGGTGTGTGATAGCTTGCATGGCATAGATATTCTGAACACGCAAATGGTTACCTTTCAGCCTGTTCCCACTGTCTGATGTAGATATGACCATGATTAATGCCTCGTGTCGACATGAATTACCTAATGTTCCGGATTCAAGTGGACGGACAAATGCAGAGTGGCATCCGCGATGGCTTGACCCACCCAGGCCCTGCTGGTTCGAGGCTGGAACACTGGCAGACAGGCTTACAGCAGGAGCGAGGTAATCCTAATCTGGGGTAGAAGCTGAGGCTGCACAGGCACTGATGAGGAGTAGTCGGTGGGTGCGTGGCAGGCGTCGGTGCCGCACGCGACTGGACTGGAGAAGGGACTGGACTGGACTGGCGGCAAAAGCTTCGCCCTTATGCACATGCACATGCACTTTTCCCAACTTCACCAGAAATGTTTCTCTACTCAGGTCAGGCGCCGACACTGTGATCCAGTCGAGCAAAATGGCTGACAAGAACGCGACACCGATGAAGAGAGTTTCGCGAGCCTGTACCTTCTGCAGAGCTCGCAAAAGCCGGTGCGACCTGTAAGTGCCCTTGAACGCCATGGAACGTGCCCCGAGTTTTGTGGAGTCAGCGCTTATAGGCACGTCGGGGCGGCCTGTCAAGCTGCAAATCTCCCTGACGGCTTCTGAACTGCACCGCGACGAAATCCATCGATAGCCGATGACCCTTCGAGCGCTTGCCTGTGCTGATATCTAACGACTGGTCTCTGACGTCTGACATGATACAGGGACGCATCGGGCGGGACGCCACCGTGTGGTCGGTGCAGAAAAGAGAACCGAGAGTGTGTACTAGGCACGTCGCATCGAGGCGGCTCGAGGGTGAGGAAGAAGACCGTGTCGAATGGTGCTCAGCCCACCAGCCAGAATCTACCATCGCTCCTGCCTACCCAGGAGACCACTGCCATCAGCGACCCTCCCGCTCGCCTTGCTCCCACCTCTGCTCCCGGCGCCCATGTACCGTCGCCGCTGCAACCGCTCGGACTCGTCCCTGAGCTCCCTGCCGAGCTCGCTGCTCCTCAGCCATTGCGGCTTTCGCCCCTCACAACTACGAACCCAGAAGACGAAGACGTCTCGTCTGGAGAAGGATCACCAATAGACGACAACATTCCCCGCAACCCTTCAGATGCGTGGCAGCTGCTAAAAGACGTCGCCAAAGAGGATAGTCCAGTTACGCGTGCTGGTCCCGGAAGCATGCAGAATGGCTTGTACCATGCCAATGCAGTTGGAACACAGGAGCAGGTCGGCCACAGAGGCTCCGGCGCTCTTGCGCACACTGGCATCATCACCTACAGACTGGTTCGCGAAGGCTACCTGACGCCCGACATCATTGAACTGCTCGTCCAGCAATACCGTGAGCACTACCACTCCTACCTGCCGCTGGTACCACGGTCGTACTTTGAGAAAGCAGCCCTAGACACATGGGCCACCAAGGACAAGCACCTGCTCACTGCTGTGCTCACCATTGCTTCCAAAGACTTTGTCGAGCAGCCGCACATCCACCAGTCCATCTCCAGGTACATGCACGACCTGATTTCAGGCATTGCAGCCGGCCATGATTGCGAAGTCGAGGCAGTAGAAGCTCTTCTGCTCCTTGCAGAATGGGAGCCTCAAGGCCTACGAAACAACATTGAAGCGGTCGGCAGAGGCGAGGAAGACCGATCTGCCTGGATGCACGTGGGCATGGCCCTCAGAACGGGTTACTTCCTAGGCATGGACAGAACATCCTTCAGGCAGGAATCAGACGAAGAAATCAAGATCGACGCCCGCAAGAGGTTCTCTTGGGCAAACTGCTATGTTTCTGACAGACTCATCTCGGTCAGGATCGGACGAGCTTTCTGGTGTCGCGGTCCTGGCCCCATGACAGGACTGTCAACCAGAGACTTTCCAACCCTGCAGCCACAATTTGATGGCGACGAGGACTACGCCAAGATTTTTCAGGCCCAACTGGATCTGACGCAGCTCTTCTCGAATGTCCACGATGTGCTGTACTCGGGCATGAGAAGCAGCAACCAGATGATGTTGTTGGGCGACTACGTCAAGTACGTCGACGACTTCCGCACCGCCATCGACCGATGGTATGACACGTGGGGCAATTTGCAATGCTCGCATCATATCAAGGTGACATTGGACATGTCTTACCAATACCTTCGACTGTACACCAATGCATTTGTCTTCCAAGCACAAATCTCCCAGGCCATCTCGAAAAAGAAAAAGGACAAGCCGCTGCGAGAACATCTGAGGCAGACCTTCAGCAACATTGGCGCCCTCCCGGACGCACGCTTCATTTGGGGCAGTGTTGCTGCTGCCAAGCAGTATCTGAACATGCTTGCTGGCGTCGATCCGACCCGACACTTGCGCTACATGCCTCTCCGCTTTTATCTTTATGCCATCTACTCGGCAGTCTTCCTGTACAAAGCAAGATCGTTCGGGGTCATGCACGGCCCAGAACAGCAAGCTGTCACCAATCTCATTCACCAGTGCGTCGACGTCCTTCGACAAGCCTCGCTGTCACCACAAGATGCTGGCTCAAGATATGCACGTCTCCTAGAATTGCTCTGGATGCGACCGGTGAAGAACGGCCAGTCGTTCCCGCCTCTTCATTCGTCACCTGCACGATCGGACAGCCAATTGTCCAATGCAGGATCAATCATGATGGATGCTGGTGGCTACATGCAATACAGTCCAGCTGGCTTCTCGTGGCTCGATCTAGAGGCAGTCGGCGATTTTGTGTCTGGAGAACCGATGCCAAACTCAGGAACCCAATTCATGGGAATGGGCCCGTTTCAGAATTCTGCTCATTTTATGCCTTCTCCGGACACAATGAATTGGCAAGGCCATGCTATGAACGGCTTCCAGCTTGACCTGAATGGGAATCTCCTTTTCTGATCTCGGCTACTGCTACAGCGAAGGCTACCGGCTATCACAAATGCAGCAAACGGCTAACTGGAGCCCCGGCAATTGAGGTCAGAAAGCCGAAGAATTGCATGCGGAGTGCGCTTGGTTCCCCGCGCCGGTTCTGCCTTCGGAGAGGGCACAACCGCCTAAAGAGAACAAGTTGCACACAGTTCACAGGAGCTGCTGCAGGAGGTGAAGCAGACACACAAGCTAACACATGACCTCTACCGCCGCCAATCGCCTTGAAACGACATCACGGCATCTACAGCCCACTAACGCGAACATGGCAACAGCACCAGTGGTCGACGCCGCGCCCACTAAAGCAACGCCAGCTGTCGACAATGAAATAAAAGGCCGACTGGCGCTCATAACGGGCGCTTCAGGAGGGTAAATGGGCCCGAAGTCTGGTTGGTGTCAACACAGCTGATGTCCCTCAAGCATAGGAGCAGGCTGCGCCCGCGACCTCTTCCTCCACGGCGCCTCCCTCGCTCTCACTTACTCCTCGAACAGAGCGGCGGTCGACAGTCTCATCTCCGAGCTGCAAGCCCAAGACTCGTCACGCAAGCTGTCCTCGCACAAAGTCGACATGGCCTCGGACGAAGACATGAAAACCCTCTACGAAGAGATGGAACAAGTACACGGCCACGGCCCAGACATTGTCATCTCCAACGCAGGCCACGGCAAGCGCATCCCAAACATCGTCGACATCCCCGTCTCAGAGTGGGACTACACCATCCAAGTCAACCTGCGCGCCGGCTTCATCCTGACCAAATACGCAGTGCCCCACATGACAGCACAGCGCTGGGGCCGCATCATCTTCATGTCCAGCATCGCCGCGCTGGGCGGCGGCATCAATGGTTGCCACTATGCAGCGTCGAAAGCAGGGCTCGACGGCATGATGCGCAACCTCGCGGGCAAGCTGGCGAAAGACGGGATCACGGTCAACAACGTCGCGCCTGCGATGATTGGCGAGACGGGCATGATTCCGAATGCGGACTTCGTGGTGGGCACGCCGGGAGACGTGAAGAATATTCCGGTGGGGCGACTGGGCACGCCGCAGGAGACGGCGAACGTGGTGACGATGCTGTGCAAGACTGGGTACATGACAGGGCAGAGTATATTGCTGTCTGGGGGGTTGAAGTGAAGAGGACGAAGATGCAGATTAGTAATGAATGATGGTGTTTTCTGTGAGAGCGTTCGAGATATGCGTCCCTGTCGGTCCAGTACTTGCCCGGTGCGCTTGCTCTGTTCCATTGTGAGATCAGACGGGGATGGGAAGCGCGAATGGATAACGCAGTGAGCAGGTGCGTGCGTGTGCGTTGGCGTGACGCCGAGGTTCTGTTGGGCAAAGAGATTGAGTGAAAGATCGACAGCTACTGTAGGTGGCTAGATGGCTAGGTGTGCATGTATATGTGTGTGAGTACGAGTCCATACGTAGAAACACAGTGTTGCTCAATCAGTCAACGGCTAGGTATCCATCCAGGGCCGAAGCCAGATTCTGCCACCATGTCCGTCCGTCCATTCTTACATACACGGTCGATCGTAAATTCATCCGTCGTTGCGAGCGAACGATAAATACGCGTACCATCCCAAACCGTGCCGCAGAGGAAAAAAGTATCCCGCCTCAGCCTACCGACTCGCAGAGCGCATGCGTATGTACGTACGTACGTACCTCGCTCACGCCTCCTCATTCACTCTCCTCCTCCAATCCTCGCCCACGTGCAGACTCTCGACCACACTCACGCCCCTGCCGACGCCGCTCACGCTCTCGCGCATCCACCACTGGTCGGCGGCGCGCGCGGCGTCGTCCTCGTCCTCGGACGAATCGACCAGGGCGCCGAACCCGGCCTCGTCGCCGATGACCACGACCGTCTGCCGCACCCAGCCGCGCAGCTCGCTGACCAGCGCGCCGTCGCGCCCGCACAGGCTCGCGTGGATGTACGCTGTTTCCGGCTGGATGCTGCGCAGCAGGTGCTTGTGGCCGTCGCGCGAGGTGAAGGGCAGGATCGAGCTGTCGCGGTCGACGAGCGCGGCGGCTTGGTTGTAGAGCGTTTTGAAGAGCGGGTTGGTTTCCGTGTCGAGCGGGTTGGGGTCTGGGGCGATGAGTCGTTGCTGTTGCTGTTGCGGCGGCCGAGGCTGCGTTCGAGGTCGGCGCGCGAGGCGGTGTGGGCGGTGGGTGTCGGGGTGTTGGCTAGGGGCTGGGGGTCGACGTGGGCGAGGATGCCTTGGTCCGAGGACGAGTCGTTTTGGGCTTGTTGCGGGAAGTCGCCCGGGGTCTGGGTCGGGGTGCCGTTTGCGCCGGGGGTGTTGATGTTGGCGTAGGAGGAGGTGGAGCGGCTGCGGGCGGAGGTGGCGGATTTTCGACGTTCCGAGGCGCGGCGCGAGATGGCGCTGAGCGGGTGGGTGTGGAGATCTGGCGAGTAGATGAGCACGATTACTTTGGTTGTCTCTGCGTTGAGGTGTTCTGGTAGGTGGGCTAGGATGGACTGTGCACGCGTGGTGTGTTAGTTGTGAGGGATTAGGTAGGGGTGGACAGGGGCTGGCTGCTTACTTGATGAGCGTCGACCTCGAGACCGTCGGTGCCTTTCTCGACTGAGGAGACCACGACTGCGACTGTTCTGCGCTTGCGGGAGGCTGCTGAGCTGCGCCCCGGCGCTTCGACGGCGCCAGAGTAGAATTCTTGAGCAGTGCCTTGGCGTTGTAGGCCTCTGGAGGAGGCTGCGGGAGAGCTGGTGGACTTTTTGGGAGACATGGTGTGAGTGCGTTCAGGCTTGTCGGCCTCTTCACTCCACTTCTCTTGATCGCTGAAGTGCTGGTCTCCTTCGGCGTTGCCACGGACAGCGTTGACGGCGCCTTCAACCATTGACCGCGCACTCGTGGCCCAGCCGGCAGTACTGTTCATACTAGGTCGCGCAGGTGAATGTCCTCGAGTGAGGCCGACAGCGTTCGACATACGGGCCATGAAGCCTTGGTCCTGCTGGGAAGTGTCGAGACCGGTTGACATGGCTCGTGATTGATCGTCTCTGAAGTAGGAAGCGGCCTCAGCGGCGGGCATGTGTGCTGGCGGAGGACCCTGAAAGCCTCCTTGCAAAGGCGGTTGGGGTTGGAACGAGCCTGGCAGAGGTGGCTGTTGGCCCGCTGGACCAGGGCCCGGTGGCAGACCAGTGCTCACACTCGCGGAGCCGGCCGCGGCACCCCCAAGCCCGTCTTCATGTGGTCTACCTGCAGGGCGATTGCCAGTGGCATAGTAGTGATCTGCTTCCGAGTCGGACGAGTCCTCTGTGTCTTCTCTTTCACTCCAGATCCATGCTGCGAGGCCGACGGTTGCAGCCGTCACTGTCAAGGCCAGAGGAATCCAATACCCCAAAGCTGAGCGACTGCTGGACGCGCCATACGATGGGTAGGCACGGCGACGCTGGTCTGGGCTCATTTTGGGCGTAGCTGAGATCAGCCTCTAACAATGACGGTGTCGTTCATGTGCCGCAGCACGTCTGTCAGGCTTCGGACGCGCAGTCCTCACTACTCACTACTCACACGGCTATGTCGTCCACCGATGCGATGCTCAAGGTGTAGAGCAGAGTGAGGGTCGTGACCACGCAGTAGACGGGGTGCGACCGATCAGCGAAACGTCGAAGGCTGGTGCAGGCGAGAGTAGTCAGCGACTCCGAGGCGTTCAGGGCGCAGGGCGCAGGGCGCAGGGCCGCTGTGGGGAAAACAAGAAGACGCGCCGCTCTCTGGTTGCCAGGGAACACATATGATTTTCCGGATCATCGGAGACTAACTGGGGGATTGTAAGCATTACAGAACCAGTGCCAACATCCGTCCATTCTACCTTCCAAGACGTAGTGCATGCGGCAGTCGATGCAAAGAAATGTCGTCGGATCTGAGGCAGCGGAAGCCAGCACGGCCAGAGAGTACGACGAAGAAAGTGTCAACAGAAGCGGAGGTTGAAGATAGTTCCGTGATATCTGTGCTGGACATCTTGCGAGTCCTCTTTGTTCTCATCGGTGTGACACTCGTCGCATCCTACTATGTCACTTCTGGAGAGTCATACATTTTTGGCTTGCCTCGACCATGGTTCACCAAGCCAGCAGAGTTGAAGCAGTATTTCCAAGGACCAGTCTATTTGACGCCCGTCGAGCTTGCAAAGTACGATGGAAGTGATTCAAGTCTTCCCATCTATCTGGCCATCAACGGCACCATCTTCGATGTGAGTGCAGGTGCTCACACGTATGGGCCTGGAGGATCGTACCACGCATTCGCCGGACACGATGCATCACGAGCATTTGTCACAGGCTGTTTCATGGAGGACCGCACGAGCGACCTAAGAGGTGCCGAAGAAGTCTACATGCCCCTCGAGGACCCGGATGAGGACATCAGCAGTGGCGAGCGAAAGACCCGAGCTGAGCGCGAACGAAGACTGGCCAAGAAAAGGGTGCGAGACGAAGTGGACAATTGGGTCAAATTCTACAAAAACAGCAACAAATACTTCCAAGTCGGCAAGCTGGTCGGCGTGCAAAGCGTCCCTGTTGCTCCGGCGCCTACTTTGTGTGCTGAGGCTCAAAAGGGTCGACCGAAGAGGAAGAACATGATCAAGGCACGCGATGCTCCTGGCAAGCCTGTTCAGTAGATACAATGAAATGGCACACATATCATGCGAGCTGCTCATGCTGTCAGACCCATGCTGTGTGACTAGTCTTTTGTCTTCGTGTTATGTAGCTGCGCCAGAAGCGTCGGGAGCATTTCTCTTGCTCTACTTCGGCCTTGTGCCGACTATGTTCCTGCTGGCGGTATACATGTCGACCAGCCCTGGGTATCGTCACATCATCAACGTATGAACAGCGACATGTCCACCCTGACCATGTTTGCATACATCTAATCACTGGCAGCCGCTCTCGTGTAGATTGATCCCGTGCTGTGAGAAACGACCTTGGTGATCACACCCTTCTCCTCCAAGTCCTTGAGCGCTCGTCGAGCGAGCGAGCCGTTGATTTTCAGTCTGTCGACCAGCACGGCCACTGTGACTAGTCGGTACGACTGGACATCTTTGTTGAGCTTGTCAGATGTGGCTTTGTCGAGGATGACTGCGTGGTTGGCCTTGTCCTTGACTGTACAGAATTCTAATCAGCATCTCTTTTCCCACTACTTGGACGCTGCGGGGCGAAGTGTGCGTGACATACCCTTTCCCTTCGACCACTTCTTCTTTTGCTTCTTTCCACCGGCTGCTGGTGCCTGCAAATTCTCGTTAGCTGTGATCTTGCATGTTGCGGTGCTTCGTCAGGTCGAAGTTTTCGCGCCCTCGCTGCGTGATCGTGCAGTCGGGCGGCTAATTTGAGGGTATGCGACATACCATTTTGTTGAATATGTGTGGTTGACGTGAAAGATGGAAGGGAAAGACGACGGTGGATGTGAAGCGGCACTCGTCCTTGTCAAAGTGCGGCCGACGCCAAGAGCACCCCAATCACGTGACTGATGCCACAGATATCAGGCTGTCACTACCCTTAACTGGTTCATGGTCTTTTACTCACGTGACAGCATTCTCTAGCGGTCTCTTGCTCCGTAGCAAAGGTCTCACTGCTCCTACATGGTACCGTAAGAATGATCGGCCGAATGACATGGAAAAGGCCAACAGGTCACATTATGATCGTTTGGAATCAATTAACGTGAGGTCCAACGTTGTTTGTGCTCACGCCGCAGAACTGCTGAGACGGCTAGCGTCGCCATCCTGCCTAAGCCAATTTACTCAATCGACATCTTCATCAGCGCAGGATGGCCTCCCCATCCTCCTCTTAATACAGAGTAATTTTGGCCATGGATGCTCTTGCTTCATCGACAGTGTGCTCAGATCGAGCATCGGCCCGAGCATGGGTGTTATAGGCGTTATCACTCTCGACCACAGGGGCAGTGTCTTCTCTGGTCGAATCTGTCCTATCCGATTCGCCAGATAAAGCAAGGCTGCCCGAACCGCCTGCTACTGCTCCAGCAGCGTTCACGATGATCTTACCGGGCCGACATTGTTGGTAAGTAGATGCACTCTTCCAATCCACTATCGTAATCCTTGTCTGTAGCAATAGGTTTCCGAAGAGTGTGTGCCGCATCGTAGATGGCCTTCAAGCTGCTCTGCAGGGTTAGCCGATCAACAAGATCCCGAGCTCGCTTTGCTTTAATCATGCCGTGTCTCAAAGCGCTGCTTGCTCTCCGGTGAGGGGGTTTTCCCCTTTCCTCTGCTACACACTTGCTCGTCTAAGACCTAATCCGTTGAGTTGGCTGTGATTCTGGCAATGCCGGCATGATCAAGCAACCATGAGACGCACGCGGACGACAAGGTGAGCTCGTCCAAAACAGCACAGAAAGCATGAATAGATCAGAATACATCGGCCAGCTGATGCCCTGTTCAGTAACGTCGTGCGGCTTCTGCCGAAGCAGTCACGGCGGCTGACCGTTTGATGTCCCTTGCAGAACGTACGAAGCGCAGAACACAACAAATGCGCACTTCTCGTCGCAACAACTCACCTGTAGCTGAGGTCGCGTACACCTGCGCTGGCCAGACTTTGGAAGTCTGTCTATGGGCATATCGAGATCGGACCACCCCTTAGCGAACATTCAAGCAGGAGCCTGACACGCAAGTGTGCATCCTGGTGTGAGTGAGACAGCTGTAACAGACTCCAATGCTACCGCCATAGCGATCGTGTAAACTGTTGTAGAGTGTACTACCCGAGGTGTTATCGATACAAATAATGGTAGCGCAAGTTATCAGCACTATTAGTCCTGTACGCTTCGTTAAGACCGTAGATTGACAATCACGTGCCCACGAGCCAACGACGTCAACCGCACGCCATTGGCCGTACAGTACTGCAACGTGCCAATGCAACTTGTGAGCTGCAGTCGTCTCGAGCATATGATTCGAATCAAACACTTCTGTCGATAGCCTCTCCGCTACGGAAGGACCCTGGCGACTCGAACTGCGTTACCCAACCTGCGCCAACCACGACTGCGCCCGCGTCGCTCCCCACTATACAATGCGCGCGCCCGATCCCACGGCAGACTCGAGGACACTGACCGGTGCATCATAGACCGCCCGGACGTGTTGTTAGTATAGAACGACCGGTGCAGAGGCTGCGTTCCACCCCATCACCACCACTGGTAGATGGCAGCCATGTCAAAGCCAACAGGCACCGCGACGAAGACCAAGAAGCCGAGTGTGTCCATACAGACCAACGCGACAAGCAAAGCAGGACCTGCCTCTTCATCACCATCTAGCGCTGCCAAAAGATTGCCAGGTTCTACGCAAACGCAGGCAGTCCCAGCCACAAATGGGGCCAGTACAAATGGGGTCGCTCGCCCGAATCGCCGGGTGCAGCGACTTTCGACCCGCATGAGTACCTCGGACAATGCGACTCTGGAGAAGAAGGCAGCATGGACCCCAGAGCCATACGTATCGACCGAAAAGCACATGCTGACCAAATACAAGGGCAAGCCCCCCTCCTTGATCGTCCACCTCTATCCCAACTACTTTCGCTTTGACCAGCAAGAAGGCAGCTTCGCATACCGCTCCGAGATGCGCCCCTTCATCGAGCATCTCAAGAAGAAAACAGTCCCCCATGACATGCTGGAGGAGTTGCGCAAGGACAACGTCAGGTTCTACGAAGGATGGCTGATCGTCAGGGTCGTCGATCACACCTCGAGTGCAGCAGAAGCTACTGGCACTCATGGCGCCGGCGATGATGACAAGCCCTTCTCTATCCACAACTACAACCACTTCATCACGCCCTCCCCTTGCGCCCCCTACCCCACTCGAGAACAGCAGAACCAGTCACCGCCGGTTAAGATGGAGCGGAGCGGATCAACAGAGAAAGAGAACGTTGCGCCAGACTCGGGCGACGCGACTACAAAGCCAGGGAAGCCGCAGCCTCGAGCCTACCATGTAGCACTACGGCCGACACAGCTATCCAAGCATGTCGATCTGATGCTAGACTGTACTGCACCAGATCCCAAAGCTAAAAAGCCCCAGAAGCCTGCCCAGCCACCTACCCCTGTCGGCACCGTACCTTCCACTCCAAGTACCGAGCGACCCCCACCGCCGAAGAGGATGAAGCTGCGCATTGACCCAAAAGACCACCTTGAGTACGAAGCCCGAGTAGTCAACGCCACTGCTCCTCCACTCTACCTGGAGCCGGCTGCGGATCTGGAAGATATGGACAGAATACACAAGATGCTTGCAGACCCATTGTGTCAAGAAGCACCTCCCTCCCCGAGAAGCAGGAAACGAACCGTAGCTGAGCTTGCTGCAGAGGACAGACATGCCAAAGAACAAGAACGCTTCATGCTCGTCATGGATGCTCGGGGTTCGGGAACCGCCGCCACCAACGCTGCTGGTGTGGATGCTCAAGCCGGCAATGTCGCCTTTCAACCTCGATTCGAAAGATTCAATGCCCTCGATAACATCAGGCGCGAAACCAACGAGAAGAAGCAGCGCGAGAATGAGGAGCGCGTACACATGGATGAGTTGCGCCGCAGTCAGCAGCAACAGCGCCATGAAGAAGAGCAGAAACGACAAGCTAATCAAGCTGCTATCGCGCAGCGGAAAGAGCAAGCTATTCTGCGCCAACAGCAACAGCAACAGCAGCAGAACCAGATGCAAATGCAACAACAACGCCAGAATCAAGAAGCAATGGCTGCTCAGCAAAATGCTCAACTTGCTCAGCGGAGGAACACTGCCCAGCAACAGCCAAACGGCATTCCTCCCCAGATGCAAAACCAAATCATGCAACAGGTCTCGTCTCCCATCATCAGGCAAGGCACGCCCAACGCTGCTTCCTCCCCTGCGACCGCTAATGGTCGCCCTATGGTGCGAAACGGTTCACAGGCAGGGGCGGCAGCCTCCCCACCGAGACCTGCATCATCCTTGCAGCATGCTCATCCTGCCGCCGCAGGCATGATGAGACAGCCAAGCAACCAAGGTGCACCAAGCAGAAATGGCACACCGCAGATTCCTCACAGTACACCTGGTATGCCAAATGCTACACCTATCATGCGACAGAATACTCCGTCTCATACCATGACCCAAGCCAGTCCCATGGTATCCATGGCTATGCCCACACCCCCAATGGGACAAACACAGATGCAACAGCAGATGTCGAATGGTATGCATCCCGGCATGACTCCGCAGCAAATGGCGGCAATGCAGCATAGAAGGCAGCAAATGCAGCAGGCACAGATGAATGGCCAGCAGATGAACCCACAGATGGCCCAGCACATGGCTCAGCAGCAAGCACAAGCCCAACAAGCCGCGCTACGACGGCAGGCGGAGGCTCAAGGTACCCCTCAGCCACAGCACATGTCACCGGTCCCACAGCAGACGCAGAACTATAACGCTCAGCTTCGCCGGCAAATGATGGCACAAATGCCCAACCAAGGCTCGCCTGGACCGAACCAGATGTCACAGCAACAGATGCAACAGATGCAAATGCAACAATTGCAAGCGCAACAAGCCATGCAGGCAGGCCAGCAAGGACAGCAGTCAAACGGCCAGCCTCAACAACGCCCTACTGCAGCCCAAAACGTGCTTAACCAGCTTACGATGCAATACTTCAAACAATTGATGACTCAGGAATCCCAAAAGTTCAATGGAAATCCCAATATGATACCTGCGGGGCTTAAGCAGCAGCTACAGCTAAACGCCCAAAAGCAAGCTGTTGCACATATGAGGCAGAGAGCTATGGCGCAGAATCAACAAATGCAGAATGGTATGATGCAGGGCCAGAACAATCAAATGATGAACATGGGTCAAATGCAGATGGGAAACAACATGAACCCAAACATGGCAGCTATGCAACAGCAGAATGTGCAGGCTAGGCAAATGCAACAGCAGCACATTCAGATGGCTCAACAACAGATGGCGATGCAGCAAATGATGATGAACAATCAAGGCCAGCAGGGACCTCGATAGCCTCCAGATCTCAGTGTTGTCCCTGTCGGCCCTGATCAGGGTCAGATGGTTCTCCAACAGATATTCGAATCCCAAGTCAACTCAGACGATCGAAGTCAAGGTGTATTTTTCGGCGCTCCTGCCGAAGAAGTGGCACCCCACTATGATCATCAATCACTCGGAGAACCACATGGTTATCTGGGTACAGGAGTGACCGAGGAAATTCGCGAGCAGTCGCCGTTACCATCATCTGAGAGAATGCTTCCTGTCAGAAACGTCATTCCTGGCGAAAGGCCACCATATGCCTACATGAAATTAGCTGCCATGATCATTATGCGAGCTCCAGGGCGCAGCCTGATTGCAAACGAAACGCGACTTGATGTCGCGACATTTCCTGTTCTATCGCGACCCTTCTACCCCGGATGCCGAGTACAGACGTCAATAGACACCTCGACAGGTAGTCAGGGTTCATCATCGTTGGTAAGGAAAGGCACCATCGTTGCTGGTCGATCACACCAGCGTCCGCACCGGAGTATTATGCTAAGGAGTTCAATCTGGACCGGGAATGATATAATGTTGGGGAGTTGGAGTCCAACGAATTTGCTTAGGTTCTCTTCACCGAGGAATACTGTTTGCTCGGAAAGGACCATTGTAATGTTTACGAATCCACGAAAATGCTCAAGCTCTTCTTGGTTGGACTTGTTGGGGTTGGAATGGAAGGCATTTTGTATTCTACTCTATTGATACCATTAGCAGGTTTTAGCATGAACTGGGATCTTTATTTCCATTGCAACGTAGGTACATACAGAATCTGGCAACCCGTTGTTTCTAGTGACATTTCACGCAGGCAACGGCTTGCCATCTCGATGCGCAGGCGAGTCTGCTGTCTATCACGGTACTGATGATGATGTACGAACACGGCAGCTGGCAAGAGCGAGCGTGTTTCGATGAGTGTGAAGGAACGCATGCACTGGAGGGTGTCTGTCGGTCACCAGCCCGGCAGCTTGATGACTTTCGCCTGTTCCGCGTCGGACATCTTGACGAAGCAAATGGTTGTTGTAAGCCTCGCTCTGAACCGCACGCGTTGAGATGGCTTAGTGTCAATGGTGTTGTTTGAGCCATGTACAGGGCGGACTCCGGCACACGAATACCCTTCCCCTTGGTTGACCTTGTCGATTACACCGCACTCGGCAGTTGAGCAGCATCGCCCAGCGTGGATCTCGCGAGTCTGCTCGTTGCAATTTCTCCACAGGATCGCAAGTCGAGTCAATCAGCATTACCTAGCACGATCCTCGTGTGTTCGTCACACCGATCAATCACGGTGCTCCACCTCCATCATCAACACCTGTTCTTGTGCTCAATCGTGATATTTCCCTCGTCCGAGAGACTCAACAACGTACTTCTCACGCCTTTCGTCGGCTACAGGGCGTTGTACGATGTCGCTTCGCGTGAAGCGCAGCATTTGCAGGTCTTGCGAAAAGCTAACCAAGGTACGGACACGGTAGATTAGTGGTCAATACTATGGTAGCATGTTAGATGTCATCAACGTCGCGTGCTTCAGCTCGGACACGCCCCGCTCTCACGTGGCCGCTTCAGACACAGTTTTACTAACAAGTTATCAAAGTGATTCCTACTGCCACGGTACCCCAGCAAGTGATAATCATGAGACTTCCATCTGAAGCTATGCTGCGGTTGCCGAAGAGCAGATTCAGGATAAGCAGTTCCTCGGTACATGGCATTCGTTGTCGCTTCGAGATTCGACGACGACCCGTGCAGCTTCACGTCCACAAGCAGTGTGGTTGCCGCTGCCCTGACGTCCCGCTACGTCCAGTTCTAGTTCTACCTCCGTGAGCAGAGGCGCGGTGGAGTCGACGACAGGGCTGTTGACTTTGACTCTAACTCTGTATGAGTCGTCATCCCTGGCTGGAAAGGACAGGATGAGAGCTGAAGGTTTTGTAAGCGTCTTTCACCGTGTATACAGATTTTGTTGACAGAAGAATGAGAACAGGCGTGGCGGAATCCAAGCGAGCCGAGGCTGGGGCCAGCTGGCGCGGAGTGGTGTGATGTGTATATCTGACCTACCGATCCTGTGACTGATGCAGGGATGTATGGCAAGGATGGTCTTGAGAGTTCGACTTCGAATTGTATGGCAGTTGGTTAGCTGCTGGGATATACTGAGGTACGAGCTGTTCCTGGGCGCAGACTGCTGTTAAGGTTGCAGATCGCTCTTGAACGATTAAGCGAACGAGAACATAAGCCGCAGAAACGACTAGCCCAGAGAACTATCTGCTGAGGCCGAGACCAGCGATACTTGCAAGCATTGCATCCAACACTGTTGATGATGGCGAGGTGGTCCTGTCTTAGCTTCTCATGTATGTAGCCGTCACTAGGACCCACATACTCTCGTGTTACTCGATTAAGATTTTTGGAAGCTCGGTTGTATAGGTTCAACGTGTCAGCGAAGACTTCCCAAGATTTTCGCTAAATTAAGTCTTTACCATCACACAAAGCGAGTAGTTGATAGCAGAGCAGCAAAAACTGCGAAGCAAATCAAGTACGGCAACTATGTAGCAGTGAAAGTCCACGCAATACTAATGGGAAGTCACCACGTCGTTGGCAAGCTCAGTTTCCAAGTCATTTACTTCGCTCGCAGTCGTGCTTGGCATACTTGGCTCGTGATGCCAAGACTTAGCTCAAAAGCTGAAACCACGCGATCTTCCCCTTGGATCTTCAGTAGAAGTCATCAGCAGCCACAAACTTTCGAGGCTTCACAGGGCTAGATACGGAAGCAGCGAACAGTTTCTGCCCTCGGTTCATCGTAGAATTATCACACGCCGATTGGATAATTCGAGCAGCCACGGGAAGTTCCACCAATGGTTGAAACAGACGTTTATATGTCTAGACGTTAGCAGATCTCGCTTGGAGATCGTATCTTAACAGACGAGGCATCTTCCTTGTCGCAGATCCTCCGCAATATGAGGAGGTAATCACGGATACTCTTCCGTCGTACTTGAGATGTTCGCGCTTACTCTGGTAGCTGCATAGTCACTCTGTTAACCTTTGTCAAAGATTGAGGATGTTCTATGATGAGCAGTACAGCTTACAAGGTATCCTGGTGCATCGCGAAGAGGACCAAACCGTCCATGCTCTATCAAACGCCATGTATGTTGCGTGTTTCATGGGTAGAGCGTGCCTCGATCTGGCTGCCGCCCATCGAGACAAGAGTTTGTGAGTACTTATACCGAGCCATTGTGCAGATACGAACTCCTCCTTCTTCTTCTCCATCAACAGATCACATTCGTTCACTACATCCTCGACACAGCTGCTCTATTTCTCGACTGGTTCAAGACATCTCATATTCTTTTCAAGAAAGTCATTCGCTCAACAACTACCAACATGAAGCTCCTCACTGTTTCCGCTTACATAGCTCTTGCCACCACTGTTCTTGCCTTGCCGGCTGAAGAACTCGAGAAGCGTGCAACATGCACCATCTTCGGATACTCTTACCCTTGCTTCTCTTCGAACCCTACCACAACGACTACAGCCACCAGCGCTAGAGCTACCACTACTGCCACCAGCACCCGAGCTACCACTACTGCCACAACGGCTCCAAGCAACGGCGGTCGCAGCGCGTACTCATCCGGCTCCACAGCCAGCGACATCGATAACAACACAGGCTGCACCGAACTGACTGTGATCTTCGCCCGCGGCACCTCCGAAGGCGGCAACGTCGGCACCATCGCTGGTCCTCCTATGTTCCGCCAACTCCTCTCTGATCTCGGCGCCAGTTCCCTCACCCTCCAAGGCGTGAACTATCCTGCAAGCGCCGCCGGTAACGCAAACTGCGGCGCAGCTGGCGGCCCGAACATGAAGGCTCTCGCCGATACTATTCTCGCTCGCTGCCCGAACACCAAGCTCGTACTCTCGGGATACTCGCAGGGCGCCTGTGTGGTTCACAACACAGTCGAGCAACAGGGTTTGTCTGCTAGCAGTGTTGCCGCTACCGTTGTGTTCGGGGATCCGTTTAACGGACGCTCTGTTGGTAGTGTGCCGGCGAATAGACAGCTTTCGCTTTGTGCTCCAGGAGATGCAATTTGCAGGACTCCTTCTGGCGGTGCATCTGGGACTGGGCATTTGTCGTATGGGTCGGATGCCCAAACGGCAGCGAGCTTCATTGAAAGCACTACTGGTGTTTAGATGAGCAATTGATGTTCGTGCAGGTAGGGAGTGTTCATCTGGGACTGAATAATGGACACATGTGCTTTGGATGGTAGTGTTTGTGATGGGGGTTGACACACTCGTGATGGCACTTCTTATTTGGGGGAAATGTTGCACAGACTGCTCTATTTTCGAGATCACTACTGCAGTATGAAGACCGGCATTTGAGATTTCGTCGTGGTGTAGAGAGTATGTTGGATTCTGGGGATTTTTCTCTTGACTGATACTTTATGATTTATTTGCACTTCAGTAAGCAGAAACCAGGCATTTATCAGAAAAAACGTCCGTGTAATTTTCCGCCTTCGGAGGGCTACGCTGCATTTGCTGCTTATCGCGTTTCATGCTCTTTCCTACAACGCTTAGTAGACGAGTCGACTAAAACCAAAGCATGTCATCCAGAAGGACATCAAGCAGCTACACTTCCGCGTATGTTTATGGTGGTACCGCGCACAGAGATGTCAAGGCGTTGCGATTAGGATCCACAGTCGTAAGAGCCGCCCGCTTGTGTCCATGAATGGCGATTAGGTGAGGCTCGAGAGGCTTACCAACAATACGAGCTATTCCTGCGGGTCGATGGTTCGTTACGCTCGATCTGTTCCGCTCGATCCGTTGGGTCATCTATACAAAGGAACCGTAACGCTTTCACGAGATTGTCTAATTCATTTGATCTGAAACAGTCACGCTATAGAGAATGCGGCAAACATTGAAGCAAAACGCGTCTTGCGGCTGTCTGGTGTACACTGGATACCGAGCGGTCAGTAGCTGTGCCCGTCCACAGTGCAGAATTCGCTACTACGCAGAGGCGCTTGGCTGTGGACTGGCCCACTATATAGCAGCCTAGGCTATAGAGCAGATTACCGGTATAATAAGCCCGTACTAGTCGTCTACGTAGTGGCCGACGCTACTATATAGTAGCCCGTTATTATAACTACTGTTATAGTACCGTAAATTATACCCTAGTCGCCTAGAGTAAAATATACCTATTTTAGCTACTAATCGACTTATCTTAACTAGGGCGTTAACGGCCTCGCTACTCTCGGCGTACCTACTATCTTAGGAACTAGGTAGTAAATATATATTATTGCGTTTTTAGACGTATTAAGATAGCTACGGAATTTACGAATATAAGCGTTACTATAAGCTAAGGGCTATTATATTTAGTACTATTAAGCTAGCTATATATCCTTTAGAGTATTAATAAGTATATAGACGTTATAGTTATTACCCTTAGCGTTATTAGTATACTCCTTTAGGTTAGAAACGTTCTTACTATAGTAGAAGACTATATACTTAATATTACGCTTCTTATAACTATAGTTACGACCGTAGGGTATTTACTTATATAAGCACTTAGTAGGGTGCTTTTCTCGCTCGTTAAAATATCTTATAGCTTCGTAGAGGGTTAGAAGTCGCTTATTATTACCTATTATACGTTAGAAGATATTAGCTATACTTAGATTAATAGGCTAGAGGTTATAAGGGCCGTATTACTACTATATAATACTATACTTCGTTTAAAGCTTAAAGCTACTCCCTTAACGTTTAAGTAAGCGTACTAGAATACGCGGATCTATTAAGCTAATTAATCGATCTTACTTTAGTATCTTAAGCGTTATATATTAGCTAGCTTTAAAGTAGAAGATCTTACGATAAGTAGCGTACTTAGCCTTTATTTACTATCTTATACCGCTAGTAGTAATAAGGGCTTCCTTAATAACTAGAGAGGTTAGATATACTATTAACGTTAGTATTAACTACTAAGCTAATTCTTTACGTATTAGTAACGAGTCTTAGCTTATACGATTATTAAATCCTTTAAATATTAACTCGTCGTTATCTAGTGCTTTATCCTCGTTAGCTATTACCTAGCCGAATAGAATTAGCTACGACGCTACGATAGTATTAGGTATAGTAAGCGTAGGCGTAATCTACGGTACTATAGGCGTAATAACCTACTAGCTATACGCGAATAAGTTATATAAGATACCTACTATATAGGCTTTAGCCTACGATTACTAGAATATATCGTTTATATTTAACTTAGTAGCTAAATCTTCTAAACGTAGCCTTATATTCTTACGCCTGTTATAAGGGATAACGTTAATAGTGTTAAAGTTATACCTCTATCGATACTATACTACGTATAGCCTATTCTTAATTAGATTATAGTATAAGGTATTAATTTATAGCGATATCTTAAGCAGTATAGTATTCTAGTTAACCTAGCTCGTCGTACGTTTCTAGCTACGAATCTTCGTCTTAATAATCTCGTTTATATTCTTAACGAAGCCCTATATCGTTAGACGCCTTAGTGTACTACGTATAATATATACTCCTATTCTTTATATAGTTATTAGAACTATAGCCTTAAATTTAGACCTATTATTAGAGTAAAGAAGCTATAGTAGCCTAAAGCACTATATCTAATATAATAGTATAGAGGCGACGCTAGCCGTAGTCTTATCGAGTAGTGCTTATAGAGTTATATACCTTATAAAGTAGTCCTTAACGGTAAGAATCTATTTATATTAGTTAAAGAGCTCGCTACGTATATCGATAAGGTCTATCTAAATACGCTTATTAATTACGTTATCGATAAGAGGTTATAGAGCTAGTATAATAGTTTACCTATACTTAAAAATATAAGTAGAGTAATTATTAACTAACTACTAAACTTTAGGTCGTAAGATTATAAATACCTATCGCTATAGGTACTTAAATACCTTATCGCGGCTAGCGTAGCTAAGCCTATTGTACGCTACTTTAATATATTAGAAGACCTTATTATTAAGAATAACTCGAACTTATAGCTAATCTAGCGTACGTTTATAGTAGAGCTAAGTATTTACTAGTAGGTAATCTTTTATCTTCTAGCGTATATTTAGGACGAACTTAGTCTTCTTATAAGTTAGCTACTTCTTAAAGTTATCTTTTATAGTACGTAATAGACGTTTAAGTAAGAAGTATACCTCCTTAATAAGCCGAGAGCGTATAGATCTAAAGCTAGAGTCGTTAATAACCTCTCGCTAAAAGGCTACTTTAAAGAGGGTTATTATATTAACGTCTTCGGTAGAAGTAGTAGTATTAATTATACTAGCTTAGAAACTATCGTTAAGATACCTACTAGGCGCTTAGCTAATAGGAGGGTCCTTATCGTTAATTTAGCCTTAAGTAAGAACGTCTATCGAGTATAAAAGTATACGTTAAATTATAGTTATATCTATTTTCTAAGACTACGATTTTACTACTAAGTATTACTAGAGTATATATATATATATAAGAGAGAGAGAGATAGCTACTAGCGGTAAATAAGATATTAGCCTAGTAGAAGAGGCTTATAATTACTTAATCGATATTAAAATATAATCTATTAGCTCTTCTAAGCCTAGTCGTCTCTACTCGACTAGGTATATTCCTATAGGTAGCGGCGCGCTTATCGTTATAGCTAAAGGTATCTAAGATAGAAGATTATTATCTTAGACTTATCGCTAGATATAGAAAGCTATCGGTATTTTACCGTAGTAAGTACTGTCGAGCTATAGAGCTTAGTCTTATACCTTTACTAGTCGCTAATTACTAGTTCTAACTACTATATTCTCTTCTTAAGCTTTGTACGATATCTCTATACCTTTTCGTATCGACCGTAAGAAGTTATAGTAGTTATAGTTAATATAGGTAATATAGATAATAATAGTAGCGAGTAATAAGAGGGCGACGATAAGGTCGTAAGGTAGTTTATAGGTTATAACGTTAAATAATAAGGTTTTATATTATTATACCCTTATAACGCTAACTTAACGCGGCTAGTTTAGTATAATACGTATAATTACGTAAATAATACGATAAATTACTATTATTATATAATCTTAGCAGTGGCGGGCGCCTCTACGCAGCCGCTTTTCTGCACTATGGCCGGGAACAGTAGCCACGAGAGCAAGAACAAGACAAAGCTTAAACAAGCACATTCAGGCAAAGATCTTGGCAGTCGCCCGTGGATCGGAAGTGTAAAGCTTGTTGAAAGCTTGGTGAGAACTGTGATCGAATCTGACTTCCCTCCACATCTTGTCTGAGCCTAAACAGGACTTTTACCTCCTCAATCTTGCTTACATCCATTATTGACTGCAGTAACATCATCATGCTTGCAAGCGTGTTACAATGGGCGCAGCTCATTTCGATCAGCAGCCGTCGCTTTGATCAAACACGCGTTGCGTCGAGCGGCAGAGGCTTGGCCAACGTCAGAAAAAACGCCCAAACCAACTTTCGGACTATTCTTGCCCTGAATCTCGTCTGCTACTTGCTCGATTGAAGCCACAGCTGGCTCCACTACTGTGATCCTCCACTTAGCTAATGCAAAACAAGCTCTCCAAGCCTTGCAGGGATGATGAACGATCACAACAGCGGTGCTAGGACCAGGATGAGCGGATGGTTAGATCAGAAACGTGTCTGTTCGAATATCATTGCGCTGTCACGCTGCTTCCGTGCTACATTGCTTCTGCTTCACTCGCAACCACATCTGCCTTGGTCTTGTCACACCACCTTCCTCAGCTCATCTTCTGCATTCTTCGAGGCTCTAGCAGATATGGGCTTCTTACGCGGAGGACGAAAGTCAGAATCAACCGATCCTGCGTATGACACCTCGGCTGGACCAAGACCTACCACGGAGAAGCACCACAAGCGGGAGAAAAAGGCACGCAAGCCGTTGTTTGACCAGCACTCTGGGAACTTCAATCGCAGGCCAAGCTTCGGGCAATGGTATGATTCACGATATCGTTCGAGATCAATACTTACTCTCACGATAGGCTCAAGCTCACATGGATTGATATCGTCACCATGGCGGCCATGGGCGCCGTCGGACTGGGTGTCTATGAGGCTAACCCAGCCCCATCAAGATCGTTCCCAATCACGTTCCGAGACGGCGAGATCGTCTACCCCGAGTTCGCATATCCTCTGCGAAAGGAGATCGTGCCTATCTGGCTGGCTGCTCTGCTTGCCTCTATCATCCCCATCATAGTGTTCCTTCTCATGCAGATTCGAATTCGATCATTCTGGGACGTCAACAATGCAGTCATGGGTCTGCTCTACTCCTTGATCACAGCAGCTGTTTTCCAAGTGTTCATCAAGTGGCTGATTGGCGGCCTGCGACCACACTTTCTGTATGTCTGCGCACCTGATCTCACCAGAGTCCAAGCACAATCAGGCCAGGGATTCCAAAACATCATGTACCAACGGGATATTTGCACAGGAGACGAAGACCAGATCAACGACTCTCTGGAGTCCATGCCATCGGGTCACTCGACGGCCGCAGCCGCGGGGTTCGTTTTCCTGTACTTGTACCTCAATGCAAAGCTGAAGGTCTGGTCCAACTATCATCCCGCAATGTGGAAGTTGCTTGCGACCTATGCTCCCATCCTTGGAGCGCTGCTTATCATAGGCTCACTGTCGATTGATGAGTTCCATAACTGGTATGATTTGCTTGCAGGTGGTCTAATCGGCACTATCATGGCTTTCTCAGCTTATCGCATGGTGTATGCTTCAGTAAGTTCTGGCATCCCACCTTCCATAATGAGTACACTAACAGATCTCTAGGTGTGGGACTTCCGCTTCAACCACATTCCTCTCACTAGGCATACCCCATTCTCTTACGGTGCGGGCCAGGCTGGCGCAGGTGGCTTCGAGACTGCGGTCTTCACCCGCAAAGCCGGATGGGGCTATGAGGAGGCCTACGGTGGTGCACCGTTCGACGCTGCCCATCACCTGCGAGGTGCACAATCAGGTTTCAACAGTACTGTGCATGATGAACATGGTGTCGGTCACCATGGTCATGAGAACGGCGTGGGACGAAGAGTTTCGCGCCGGGACCGAGAAGTTATACCTGGCCACCGAGATGGAGACATCGAGCACAACGCTGCTATGGCGCACGAGAATGGTGTCGTGGCAGATGCCGGCCAAAACAGGTATAGGATACACTCACGGAGCTTGGAAAGGAAGGCGTTGAACCGACAAAGTGGCGGTGTATGAACTATCAATTGTACTCAAAGACGGACATGGGAAGGAGTTTGGTGGTAGTCAGGGCTGCAGGGATCTGCAACGTCTGGGGTCAGGAGTTCGCAGCTACAACGTACTGATTGAGCTTAATGATAATTCCGTCGATCCTGCAGCAGAAAGATCGTGAGCCCTGAGGCTGGGACGCGTGATCTCGATGCCGCAACTCGATGAGTGATATGTTACGCAATTTGTGTAGACTGTTTATGGTGTTGTGGTCAACCTGAAACGCGTGGATGCAGCCAAGAATTCGTGAAGCTTGATCGACATAAACAGTGCTGGCGGTGTGGTCAAGGCACAAACGAAGCCCCTCAGGTGTTGACACTCTATCCCACCTTCTCAGCCTCAAGTCTTCCATCGCGATTCAACACACTACAACACAACTTTGATATCCGTATTTTTTTCCCATTGCAAGACCATTTTGAGACTGTCGAATAGTGTCGTCGTCGTTCCCCCAAACTCTCTGGCTCAGCCCTGCACAAAGTTCCTTGCAAGCTTTACCCCGCAGCCAATAACAGAAGAGTTCAATCACCAGCGCTCAACCAACGATACGCTGGTGCAAGCCACAATGGCTCTCTCCGCAACTCAGTTCGCGATTGTCTGCGTGATTGGTATCCTACTTTTCGCACGCCCAACTTATGCCTTCGGCGCAGGTAACATTGGTTCAACGTCGAAGATCGAAGGAGAGAACTGGCGACATGGAGATCTTGAGGATATTTTCCTCACCCTGGTGGCCTCAAGAGCCATGGGTGGGAAGAAGTTCAGTAAGCTCGACGTGAAAAGAGTAAGTCGGCCTCCTCACGGCACATCCGAATTGGTGCTAACGGGGTAGGTCTACTTTGGTAATTGGCTGCGCGACTACTCACAGGCTGTTGACGTCGGCACGGTCAAATATGTTAGCGCTGAAGCAATCCGTGTTGTCTTATGGATTCTTGGCTTCATGTCCTTCGG
The DNA here is from genome assembly GCA_002319055.1 of Knufia petricola. Classification (NCBI taxonomy): domain Eukaryota; kingdom Fungi; phylum Ascomycota; class Eurotiomycetes; order Chaetothyriales; family Trichomeriaceae; genus Knufia; species Knufia petricola. Next base: position 88,135 of record NMUC01000027.1, on the reverse strand, counting down.
TTATGGCACCAAAGAGTTTGAAGTAACCACTGAACGTCTTGGCTGCTATCGACCAGAAGAGCATATCGACAACCCGAAGGACTATGCCGACAATGAAGACGCTCGCAACTACGACCGACGACTTCGAGGTCCTATCGATGAAAGACGGGAACTAGCCATTGACCCTGAGCTCGGTCTCAAAGCATACATCGCTAGTGAAAACCTGGATATTGATACCTCTGCAGGTCTGGTTCGGAAGCTTTTTGGTCGCTCGATTGCGCTTGGACGTCGCTATGCTCGCAACAAGAACAAGGCCGATCTACACGAAGCTCTACGCTTGCTCGGCACTGGCTGCCACTGTCTCGAAGACTTCTCAGCCCACTCAAATTATACCGAACTAGCCCTCATCGAACTTGGAGAAAGACATGTCTTCCCACATGTTGGTCGGAACTGCCAAGTGCGCCTTAGAGGGGCCCGCTCACCAGTCTATCCAATTGTCACAGGAACTTTTGGTGGTACGATATCCTTCAAATGCATCTGCTGAATACTCAACTGACTTACATAGGTGTTGACTTCCTTCACTCAGTCACAGGTGAATTTGATGACAAGGTCACTCAGTCCGAAATCCAAGAGCTTGAAGGCACCCTCCAGCAAGCACAAAACCAAGGCGAAAACACAAGCCTGTTACAGGACCTCCTCAACAAAGTGCCCGAAGGTGTGTTTGGTGGAAAGGATGAGGCGGGCAAAGCCGATGAACTCAAAACCAACGCCGCTTCACATCAGATGGCGAACGCACACGTTAGCCCAAGAGAACCAGAAGAGTGGCTTCAATATGTCAACGAGGTTCAGCAGCAGATCTACCCAATCATTGAATGGCACGACGAAGTCATGCAGGGTATCACCGAGACCATTGAGAATATCCCCATTCTGCCGAATTTGATCGAGCAGATTCAAGAGCAGGTCAATGTCTTCGTCTTTAGTTTGCTCGCCCCATTCGTCTTGCCAATTATCGCACAAATCAAAGCCGAGCTTAACACTGGCTCATCTGAGATCATTCAATCTTCAGTCGAAAAGCAGCACATCGTCTTCAGAGACGACGATTGTTCCGACCCCACTCATTCGATGCTCAGCAAAGACCATTTCAGCAACGTCCTCAATGAGCCTGCAGGCAAGATTGCTGGTCAAGTCTTGAAATGGGTAGTACCTCAACTCATCGCGGCTTGGGACGATGACGATATTGATGTGGACAGAACACTCAATCGAATCATTCGTGGGGTCTTTCACCACCCCGCTCTCCGAAACTACGGTGAAGATGGTGCAGCTGATGGTCGACAGCTCATGTTCTCTGTTGTTGAGCAGTGGTGGGAAGAGAGGTCTGAGCGTGAGAAAGACAGCCTTCGAGATCAGCTCTCCCGAGATGGGGTAGAGGAAGGTCGAAATCACAAGCCTGGTGTGAAGGATCATGGACATGGTTCTGCGAAGAAGCTTGGCATGCCAAATTCATTCACTGCCAATCATCCAGGTGCCCCAGGTGGCTTCGGTGCTCCCTCAGGCATGTCTCCAGCTATGGCCAACCAGGCAACTGAGAACATCAGCCAAGCAGTTGGACAAGCAGTCGGCGGTGGTGCCCTCGGCTCGCTGGTCGGTGGACTTGCAGGAGCCGTAGGTGGCGGAATTCTGTCTGGAGGCATAGGTGGTGACAACAATGACACACAGACCTACAACAGAATAAGCTACGATGTTGATGACTCTCGAACGCAGGCGACGACTCAATACGGAGGTCGACCGGGTTCTGGTAACTACGGACAGGCTCAACACTCTCGCACTGACGATAGATATGGCGGACGAGGTGAGCAGCATTCAAGCTACAACCAGTCTTCTATGGGTGGTGGGTATCCCTCGGAGACTAGGAGATACGAGGAGAATACCACCAGCTCATACCAGACTTCTGCCCATCAACCCGGAGGCTTCGGCAGTGGGAGGAGAGGCGATGACAACGAGCGCTCTGGTGGTTACGGAGCCGAGCACTCGTATGGCAGAAGGACCGACGACGATGAGCGCCCATCTCACGGTAGGCGTCATGACGATGATGAGCGTCCTTCGTATGGCCGCAGACACGATGATGAGGATACACAGAGAACTACCTACGGACGTCACAACGACGATGCTGCTGATGATGATGATGGGCGGAGCGGCTATGGTCAGCGACACCATCGCGATGACAATGAGCGAAATACCTATGGTCGAAGACGTTCCAACGATCATGAGCAGGATGACCTGCGTGGTGGCTATGGTCAGTCCCAGCGACAAGAGCCTGGCTACGGTAGCAGCACACAATACGGTCAGCAGCAGCAGAGCTATGGCGCATCTGAAGGGTATGGTAGGGACACTCGTGAGGATGTGTACAACTCTGGTGGTGGGTATGGTCGTCAAGAGGCAACGAGTTATGGCCGCTCTGAAGGGTTCGGTAGATCCGATCGTGATGAGTACGGTGGCGGTGACTTTGGCCGACAACACCAAGAGAGCTATGGCTCTGGTGGCTATGGCAGACCAGGCGGCAACGAACATGCCCCAGCGAGCCATCACGGTGGACGGCATGGTGATAATTATGGCTCTTCAGGCTTCGATGAAAGTCGGAGACGAGGCGGCGAGGACGAAGTTATGCCAGGTGGCTTCAGTGAAGTCGACGATGACAACATGAGAAGTGGAGGGTATGGCGGGCGGCGACATGGAGGCAACGATCGGGACGAGTATGGAGGGGGCTATGGAGGGAGACAGTCTGGCGGATATGGCTATTAGGTGCAGTACACCACACAGAGCATCAAGTCGAGCAAGACCACGAAGGTGCTTGGGCTTTGGATGTGGAAGAACACTCAACACGAGAACTTTGAGGTGATAGATCCACATGACTTAGGTAATGGTGACTCGGCGGCCAAGTTCGTCCGAAGCCCGAAGCTTGTCGGTAGTAGATCCTGGTCTCTTTTCATCGCGTCCAGCGCAGGACATCACAAGCATTTTCGCGAGAGCTTGCCCATGCTTGTGACGGGTGACGCGTCCTGTGTTCTTGGAGCGCTGGGACACAAGCTTCGTCGAAACTTCCCAGGGTTTCGGTGTATGTTTTGAAGGTAGACAGAAGCGATGTTTCAGCTGCGAGCGAGATCAGCCAAGGACGAGGCTGCGCAGGCCAGGGTTTCAGCACCCCAGTCTGCACGTCCACAGTCACCTCGTCTATCATCTGCGAGCACTGCTTGCATCTACTTGCAGGGTAGGATAAGAGAGAATGCCCACGTGGCCTTGGTGTTATGTCATGGAATGGAGCGCTTCGTCTGTTCGCCTAATAAGACCAAGCTCTTCCATGGCCATGCTCGTTAGACACGCCTACTGCTAGGCCACATCCTGTTCATCTCGGTACAAGGCATCAAAACAGCTGTCGCTTTTTCCATGCCATGAGTCGACAATATCATAAGGACCAGTATTAGGCAACGAAACAGATTCTGGAACCCAGCAGATTGTCCAGGGTTCTAAGGATATTGGAGACCAGAACCATGAACAGCAGCTTAGCGTCATCTGATGTGAGCAGTCGTTGAGTATATCAGTTACCCTCAGCACTTCGTTAGTCCCCCTTCGATCACACCGCATAACCACCCACTCGTTTACCTTCTTTCAATCTTTGTCGTTCTTTACAGCTTCTACCACTATGGCTCGATACCTGGCTCTGATTTTCTTCACGTCACTGACTCTCGCCAGCCCGGTGCCAGCGCCAGCGGTCACAGCTTCTCCCGAGGCAAACCTTGACAAGCGCGCAGCATCGTGCACGTTCACCGCCGCCTCCGCAGTCAGTGCATCGAAGAAGTCTTGCGCCACAATTGTGCTTGACAATATCGAGGTTCCCGCTGGCGAGACTCTCGACCTGACGAAATTGACCTCCGGAACACACGTAAGTGCTGTTGCCATACCTCTAACACCCAAGCTGATGCCCCCCCACAGGTCATCTTCGAAGGAACAACCACTTTCGGCTACGAAGAGTGGGATGGCCCCCTCATCTCCGTTTCCGGCACATCCATCACCGTCACCGGCGCCTCAGACCACCTCATCGACGGCGACGGCTCGCGCTGGTGGGACGGCAAAGGCTCCAACGGGGGCGTCACCAAACCAAAATTCTTCAAAGCCGGGTCCCTAACCGACTCCTCGATCTCCAATCTAAACATCAAGAACACACCCGTCCACACCTTCTCCATCTCCTCCGGCACAAACGTCCTGTTCGACTCCATCACCATCGACAACTCCGACGGCGACTCTCAGGGCGGTCACAACACAGACGCATTCGACGTCGGCACCAGCACAGGCATCACAATCCGCAACGCGAACGTCAAGAACCAGGACGATTGCCTCGCGATCAACTCCGGCTCCGACATCACATTCACAGGCGGCACATGTTCCGGCGGTCACGGGCTGAGCATCGGCTCCGTAGGCGGACGCGACGACAACGACGTCTCGAATGTGTTGATCAGTGACTCCAGCGTCAGCGACAGCGTGAACGGCGTGCGCATCAAGACAGTGTATGGCGCCACGGGATCCGTCAGCAACGTCACCTACGAGGATATCACGCTGTCAGGGATCACGGGGTACGGGGTGGTGATCGAACAGGATTACGAGAATGGGAGTCCGACTGGCACACCGACAGATGGAGTGCCGATTACGGAACTGACGTTGAGCGGGGTCAAGGGGACGGTCGGGGATGATGCTATCGAGGTGTATATCCTTTGTGCTCGTGGAGCTTGTTCGGACTGGGAATGGGACCTGAGCATTACAGGTGGTGAGGAGTCGAGCGAGTGTGAGAACATACCTGATGGTGCTAGTTGTTGATGAGCCGCTCAGGCGGAAAGGTTGGGGCCAGATGAAGTGATGCGGTTGCTTCATTTCGCTACTGTGCTTTCTTGGGAACCCGGGTGTGAAGCTACCTCCATGATATCAAGACTGATTGAAGCAGGCACACTTTGACACATGGCTATACAAGGGAACTTTTGTCAGTAGTAATGGATTCATGTCACATATGCTCTTCATCTACACGGACATGATCAGTTAGGCGCCATCATCTACCCACTACCTTGCCACATTGTCACCGGGCATTTTGAACGGTCGTTGGGTCTTGAAGTTGCTGGTTGGGCCAGCTCCGCTCTATCTGGAAATAGCACGTACCTTCCAAATTCAGGCCAGCAGGGTAGCGGGGGCGGCTGCACATGCCACTGGGACAAACTCGGCTCCTCGTCGTGCTCTCTTGGCTAGCAACACACTTTGCGCCTTGCCAGATTGGCAACGTACCAGACCCGAACAGGAACTTGCAGATGGTCTTGATGTCCTATAACTGATAGCACTCTGGAGGTCAATCGGACCCGCTCTGCTGATTGGGGATAGCTCTAGCATTTGAGGAGCTGAGCTGCCGCATACAGCAACGTCCAAACTCACCCCATCAGGAAGGTTGCTAGACGGTGTCCGCCAAGCCAGATTTCGGTCTAAATTCCTGGGGTTCACAAGCGGTGGAGTTCAGGATTGCGAGCTAGTGACGCCATACTAGCGGGCTTGTTTGGCTACGTAGATCTCCGCAGATACCTAGGTACAACTTTAGTTTGTGTTTTGCTTCTTCGACGGCATCTGAATCTTCCTCACCCATTTGGCTTCGTCCAAAAACCAGACCATTCTTACGTGTGGTGGCCTTATGTTTTACTGCTCGCGTAGCAGGATCTACAGATCAACCAGCATTGTAGAAAGAGAAGAGCATCTGGTCAAGCTGTATGACGACTTTCGACTCACTCGGTCTCGTGTCAGACAATCAAACTGACAGCTGTTAAACACAATCGAAGGCTGGCTTGGCATGCATTCTGAGTTCTTGGCTCGAGATCCGCGGAATATCTACCCAGTACTGAAGTGGAGCATCAGCGACAACGTCCGGGTTGCATACTATCTCCATATTTGCGCCACTGACATCGATCGACAGGACTCTATACAAGTAAGTAGACGCTGGTGTAGGTCGAACGGGCTCCATCACCGAGCTAAGATCTAGCAACTGACACCCACCCAGCTACTCTCCGGGTCTCAGACTTTGGCTCCTCGAGTGAGGTCTTCCCGGATGTAAGGTTCGTGTGTAGCATCGCTAGAATGGGACTGTGTCCAGACTGACTGCAGATGCAGTCAAACGGAGACAAGAAGCGCATTCCAATCCTAACTGTCACCTTTGATGTTAATTCGATCATCACCTTGGCTGCTCCGAACTCTTGGCAGTCTACCTCTCGAATCCAGGGGCTGCAAGTGGCGATAGAGGACCAGGGCTGACCTTCATTGTCACTAAGAACGTCCAACAGATACTACGTCTAGAAAGAAACAGCCCATGGCCACGGCATGCGCATCATTGCACGCCTTGCTTCCTGTGTCAAAGGATCTACCTGCGTCAGCCCTCATATTTGTTCCACCATATTTCGGCTCAGGCAATGCTGGTAGTCCCTAGCCGTTTCTCTGAGATGATCCAATTCCAAGGCTTCCTGGTGGAAACTCATACCAATTTCTACTTCCCTGCTCAAAGAGGCAGCGCCAGTAGCTTGTACAGCCCGCCGAGCGTTCATGTTCCTGTGTCTGGGGAGTGACGGCGGAGAAAGACTAAACAGCTCCACTTCATGACGGAACCCTGCGATAGACGATCTGCAGGCACATTGCGGGTCCGTCTTGGCTCGAGCAACTCGAGCCGCGCAAGAACTCCACAAGTCAGTCTGCCGAGGCGTGCGACAGCTACCCAGACAATGGAGGAACTGGGCGCACGAGCCTGGTAAGGCAAGGGGCTGGTCGATCATCGCTTGTTCTTCTGACATTGCCTACCACAGCCGCCTGGGAGTGGAACCAGGTGCTGTTACCCCTGCCAATGGAGGAGAGACGTAGTGAGGGTTATCCAAACTTAGTCTTTAGGTAAGAAATGGAAGAACGTAACATACACACAGTGTCTAGGTACGACACAGTCCTGGTATCACTCTACCTACTTCTGTGTGACGGCATTATGCTGCATCACCTGCTGAATCGAAGCTACAATGGCGTCAGTGATCGACACAGTGATCTTGGTACGGAATGTGTAGTTGAGGGGTGATCAGCGGTTAGCTGCAATGAAGACAGAACAGGAAATAGGTAAGAAAAGGGGAGGTCAAGGCAGTGAAAAGAAAGGTATAAAGACATAGCTATCCTCCCGTTGAAAAGAGCCATTCCATCAAACAACCATCAATCACTCAGCCACTTTCTTGAACCAAATTCACTCCACATCCACCAAACAAGACATCTTCTGCCTTAAGCAACCCCTCCACCAGCAATCCTCAAGATGTACAAGCGCGCCGCAGCCACCTTCTCGCTCCTCGCCATCCTGGCTTCCACTGCTGTCGCCGCTCCCACCGGCTCTAACACCGGCACGACCGCACAAGAAGTCCAGAACCAACAGTGCGGCAACGGCCAAAGCATCTCCTGCTGCAACCAGCAGCAAGACACCACCGGCACTGGCGGTCTGCTCGGCCTCGCGGGCCTCAACAACATCTTGGGCGGAACTTGCGAAACCATTCCCATCAACGGTAAGAGAACCTCACCTCACGATCCTTCAACGACGAGACCGCTTCTCTGACGCTCATTTTCTTAGTCCTTTCCGTCGTGGTCTCAGGCTCCAGCCAGATCTGCGGCAGCAACACCGCTGCTTGCTGCGGTGACACCACCCAGAATGTAAGTACCCCCTTTCCAGAAGCATTGAGATACGTTTCTGACCTGACAACCAGGGTGTTCTCAACATCGGTCTCAACTGCTCGCCCATCGACATCCTCTAGATGGTAGGCGCGAGCACGTGGGTTGCGTGTACATCATAGGAAGGGGCGACTGTAGAGTCTTGTTTGCTATCACACTTGATGGGATATGCTGGTGGCATTGGGTGAGGACTAGGACGGGGCCAGGGGTGTTGGCTGTTTGGTCTTCTCCTAACACTCTTTGATGGCTTCGGAGCGATTCCGAGCCTCTTTCCGTAGCTGGACTAATTAGTAATGTGATTTTTCGAGGCTGAACTTTCACTGCTACACACGTCGCGCTCGTCGTCTATGGTAGTTTTATTGACTTATTTGTGTATGGTTGGGGCAAGAAACCGAGATGTCACGCTACGCTGTTGTTCTCGAATCGAAGGCTTCTTTACAAACAAAGACCCAATGGTATTTGACATCAGTAAAGACAACGGAACTAACCTCGGTCGTGACTTCCATAGCACTGTGCAACGTTGTGTCGTCTGGCCGTAAGTGTACCAACGAGGTTTCCTCCCTTAGGCTTATGGCTTCTAATGTTCATGATCGCGGCTGAGGCTTGTCAATCTCAGCGCAAGGACGCGTGTCACTTGTCGAGTCAGATCTTTTGCGGAATGTTCAGACGGCTCAAGATCACATGAATTGTCCGAAGTGTGTGGACAGGATGTGGAGGCTAATATCTTTCGCCTATGTGTCTGTAGGATATCACGTGCGAACAGCGAGCCTGATCGATTGGGGATAGACCCTCTTCTAACTCCTTCGGGTCAAAAGCGAGTGCAGGCTGGGCTAACCCCCACCGTCAAAGATGCAGATCACGCTAGGCATTCCCGAAGAGTGGGATCTGAATTATAACAAGACAGAGACTGCCATGTCATGTCATGGCCCTCTAAGCAGACAACGGTGCTGACGACAAGGTAATCCAACTTGGACCGACTCTAACATCTACCATATCGCTAGAGTCGTCCAGCACAGACGCCATCACCTCCTGCATTCGTACAGCAATGTACGGCCTAGCAATCTGCGACGCTTTGGGTGGCCCCTAGAGTTCAAGCCTCGAAGACCAAATCAGAGCCAGTATGTCCGCGACATACTACCCAACGTCAACTTCGATCTCCTAGCAGGCCACTTCACGAACGACACATCAATGGCGCTCTGTCTTGTCCAATCTCTCATCGCTAATGAAGGCAAGCACGACCCCTGGACCAAGCTGTCCGCTACGTCCGCTGGCTTGACAAAGGCTACAGGTCCAGTGTCGTCAGGCCAGCGTTCGACGTAGGCATACAGACGCAACAGGTGCTACAGTACCGGCGCATTTGAGAGGTTGTGATTCATTGAGCGAGAGTTTGATGAAGAGCGGAGATGTGGCATCGGGAGTCTGATGAGGGTCCTCCCGTGCACGCTTGTCGCGAAGACAGAAGATGAGTCGGTTGAGTTGGCGAGGGAAAGTAGCAAGGTCATGCATCCTCACGCCAGATGTGTGGATGCTTGTGGGCTATACTCGCGTTTGGTGTGGCATGCGTTGAGCGGCGCCAATAATGAGGATTTGGTTCAGTGCTTGAAAATCCACAGTGAAAGTTTGAAGAGTGAAAGACGCTGATGGTTTGAGGACTTTTGTGCCGAAGGAAGAACATAGTGACAAACAGTATGGAGGTGATTCACGGCCCAGATCGTAGATGGCTAGTGCAAATCCTCGAGCAATGTACTTTTCATGCTCTTGTCGTCTCGCTCACAGCGCCTCTCGAACTGTGCATACTTCCATCGAGAAGCGCAGACCGGTTGCTAGCAATGGCTGCTCCTTTCGATCTACGAGCGTAAGTACCGCCAAAACAGCACTGCAACGTGCTGAGTCAGTATTAGTCTATTAGCAGGACCACAAGCCACTATCAACCACGACGATAACGGCGATGGAGCTTACCAATATCTAGCCGGGCCCTACTTTCTGGCGATGCTCACCTACTTCTCTGCGACCATCCAGCAGCAATGCACCGGCGGCGTCAACAACGGCGCGTATATGCTGCAGCCGTCTCGCATCCACATCTCGAAAGGCAACGCCCTCGCATTGCACGATGTCTTTAACTGGATGCAGGTTTCTTGCAGCAATGGCCGTCTCTATGCGCTGAGCGAGCTCGTTCAGAACTCGATCAGGTATCTGCTGGCGCTTGGCGCTGCCCGACAACTCGGCGTTCAGCTCCTCGAATATGAAATCCATCACACGGCCTTTCGGCTGCAGACCGAGCTTTTGACAACTGACCAGATGGCCGGCATAGCCTCTGACCTCGACTCCTTCCTTCGTGAGGTGCAGGATGCAGTGGTGGGCAATGTGGCTCGGTGCTTCACTGCAGGTCGCCTCCCAGACGTGAAGCGGTACCTCGGGCTGGCCACCACCTTTGAGAAGTTCCACACAGACGTGGCTGGCGCCCTCCAAGCTCTGAAGAGACACAACTGGCACCCACATGCAGGTGAAGCAGAAGCAGCATGGCTGAGGAGGGAAGAGTTGAGCGTCGGACCAGGACAAGCTGTACCACCAGTAATGAGCCCTATGGCCCAGCAAGGACCGATCATTGGCCAAGGATATCCTGTCTACCAGATGCCAACAGCCATTCCGCCGCCACCCCAGGCAGTGCTAACATACTGTTCAGCACCGGCTGTTGGCAATTCCTTCACGTTTCCAGACACGTACCTGCATAGCTATGGCCATGGTCATCACCAGTCGAGTCAAGCTCCAGTCCACATCCATTTTAACGGACCAGGAGGTAGTAGCTATTGTCGTGGCAACTATCATCACAATCATCACAATCATCATCATCCTATGCACCATATTCATAGCCACATACAGTCTCACGGCGACCCGCTAACCCATCCATGCCAACACACTCGTCACGAGCATTGCCACGCTTTGACATGCAACCAAAAGACTGTGTCCTGCTCCGATCTCATAACGCGCGCCCACGCTGAGCACCCACCAATGACGAACTATCGATCACCGTCATCAGCGATCGATACTCCAAGACACGAAGTACCTAAATCAGGAGAGACTCTTCGAGGTCGACAATCGTTGGGTGATGGCCACTATCTGTATGCCTTTCGAGACCCATATGGTAGGATGAGGTACGTGAGCAAAGGTCCGGGCTTTCGATTCGAGACGTATGGTGCCGGTGCCGAGAGGCAGCTGAAGTATGGTTGTGGCTGTTGGTTAGATGCGCCTGCAAGAAGACACTTTCGTGACGATGGTACTGCCATCGGGTCAAGCGCGAGGTATACGTGTGACAGCTGTATTCGACGAGGCAATCAATACTCGCGTTGCTGCTAAGGGGAGATGAGTAGGGCTGTAAACGAGGTGGTGTCTACGCAACTGGTGGAAGGATTTGCTATGTGGTCGTCCACGTCGCTGGGTTTGCACGTCAGAGAAGCTTACTCTTGTCATACAGATCTAAACGGAAGGTCGGAGAGGGTTGGAGGAGAGCCGCATGCCTGGAGGCTAGATCTCATAATTGGAGCTTTGGTGGTTATTTTTCGTCTCCGCCCTCATGAAGCTGCAAGAGACGGCCATTGGCGAAGTAGCATGAGAAGCATAGGAAGCGATGATAAAGAGACGTGTCGTGTGATGGTCGAAGGGTCGCATTTGCCTGCAGTGCGACTGTGTTTCCATTCGGCACCCCGCAAACGGCAACGACGGGGTCAAGGGCGCGCCTCTCGCCGCAATGCTATTGGGTTGGTCTACCATCGATCGTTATTAAGCTTAGACAATGCCGGCAAGCAATTCACCGTTCAGTGTCAATTCCTGGACGCCGTCTCAATGGGACTGGTATCGAAGAGCAGATTTTCAGTCTTCAGCAACAACCCCTCCCTCCAGGTTTGTGAAATACATCGCCAAACTCAGAGAGACCATTCAACAATACATTTTGACCCTTATTCCGCCGGCGTGTTGTGCTGTCATCAACCGTCATGCCTGAGCGTATGCTGCTCCCGTCCCATGGTCCAGCATCTCCATACTGAATGCCACTTTGTGGATCATCTGGGTCAATCTCGCCAAGCTCGATCTTGGTAAGGATTGTTCTTGCAAGCTTGTTGAATAATTCATCGACGTTCTCACCAGACAGTGCTGAGACTTCTGTTACCACTGGTATTCCTGACTTCGACGCCCATCTCGTTGCAATATCTGGTTGGACTTCTCTGCCTTCGCCAGATTTGGTCGCAGTCCACCTCGAACCCGGTAGCACGGACCTTGCCGAACCTCCAGCAGTGAGTGGAAAGGATGAGTGTCGACTGGACGCGCTCGAAGGTGTAGCATCCAGCTCTTGGGTTGGCTGCGACTCTGCCAGATCGACCTTGTTGCCAGCCAACACCACAGCTAGATATGGAGAGGCCAAGGCTTTCGCGTCCATCAGAAACGTAGGTAGTGCGTTAAACGATGCTATCGAAGCAACATCGTATACCAATATTGCTCCTGCTGCGCCTCTGTAGTATGATCTCGATACTGATCGGAAGCGCTCTGTGCCTGCCGTGTCCCACAGCTGTAGTTTGATCCTCCTTCTTGTCGGTCCACTGCCCACCTTGACAATCTTGGACGAGAACTCAACGCCAATGGTTTGGGAGGAGAGGACGCGCCATTCGCCCTTGACAAATCGGTGTAAGAGGCATGATCTGATCTCTGTGGTCAGATAGGGACTGAGCTTCGGCGGCGGCGCATGCTGACCTACTTGCCTGACCCAGAAGGGCCGAGTAGTACGATTTTGGCGAGATAGTCATACATGTTTCCCAGCTCCTGAGAGAAAGAGACTTAGCCGGCGACGAGAAGCTGAGAGCGCAGCTGCATTACCTGCTGGCCCTCAGGAACCGTCGAGGTCTCTGAGGTGACCGACGTCTTTCGTGGACGCGCCATCACACATGATCAGCTTGCCGAACGTACAACTTGCGACACCAGTCTTCGGTAATTGCTCTCATTGTCAATATAGGCTCGTGACAACAGTCCTGCCGCGACTAGAACGGCTAGCCTCGGATATCAAGGTCCGCGGCAGGGCTGAGGCTTAGGGGCTTGGCGGCACCTCCGTTGGGCAGTCCTCATGCCCCTAGCGCGTTCTGTATCAGGCCTTGTCGGCGAAGTCAATAGCTTCTGTGTCTGTATAATACAGATCATAAAGAGTCGTTGGTGCTGTACACCACATCACTTGGTTGTTCTTGGGCACAATATCGCAACCACTATGTAACACCCAAAGCAGGCGAGCTCGCCACCACCAAGGCCGAGAATTCCAGGCAACAAACTTTTTTAGGGAAGCTTCTGGCTGCTAGTAGCATCACCGAAGCAGTGACCTTCTTCATGCCCGCTTCAGAAGGAGGTGCCTCAAACTCTAATCGTCCGTCTGAGCCAAGCCACAGCTTTAGAGCAAGATTGGCACAGTTCAGCTACACTTCAGATGCATCTCCAACAACAGTGAAGATGGCACCACGGACTCGGAGCGGTGCTGCCGCTGCCGCCGCCGCCGCCGCCACCGCGCAAAGCGAGACGCTCACTGGCGCTGAAGAGCAGCTCTTGTCCAGTAGAAGCGACTCAGAAGTACCCACGGCCAATATAAGCCCCGAAAATACGGCACGTTCACAGCTAGAAACCAGCCACACCACCACGAAGCGCAAAAGAGCCACCTCAAGCAGGGACAGCTCTACGCCGAAGAAACCCCGTCTGCCAACAACCTCCTCAACCAAAGCGACTACTCCTGAGAACAACCTCAAGGATAGCCTCCGCGAAGATTTGATCCTCGTCTCTATAGGCCTAAACCCAGGCATCATGACCGGCAAACTGGGCCACGCCTACGCCCACCCCACAAACCGCTACTGGCCCACCCTCCACGCCTCAGGCATAACGCCAATCCTCCACAAGCCCCCTGAAACCCACACACTGATGGACCTCTACGGCCTAGGCCACACTAACATCATCACCGCCATCGCCAGCGTAGACGCCAGCTCCCTGAAGACGCAGGACTACATGGAGGGCGCCGCCGCTCTCGAAGCAAAGATCCGCCACTTCAGGCCGCAGGCCGTTGCGATCGTCGGCAAGGGCATCTGGGAGGAATGGGTCCGATACAAGAGAGGCCGGAGGTTCAACGTGAAGAAGGACGGGTTCGAGTATGGATGGCAGGACCCGAGTCTTTGGATTGGTCGGAAGGAGGACGGAGATGATGCGTGGGAGGGCACGAGGACGTTTGTGACGACCACCACGAGCGGTGCTAGCACTGCGCACACCAAGGAGCAGAGGGTTGCTATTTGGAAACCGCTCGGTGACTGGTTTGCTCCGAAGAGGGATGAGTGGATGATGCGCCGGAAAGCGTGAGGACCTTTGTGGTGAGCGCCCCAGCGCCTGGTGATAAGCCTTCCGACGCCAGAACCTGTTGCTTGACTGAACGACATCGACTTTGATAGTCACGACTCTGATCTAGACTATGTCAATCCTGATAGCTCTGATGCTACACCTGTCCTAAGCAAGCGCAGGCGTACTGTGCCCCACCTCCCTCCGGAACATCCCTTATCTTCAGGCCGTCACCCCTTCGATGAACAAAGACACCCAGCAAACCACGGTCCGAGCCTGCCCGTGTCTAATGAGCTCATCGACAAGTCGCCGGTATTGTTCACACCAAGCTGTTGCGACACTTGAGACGCCATTGGGGTAGGGATCCATCCGATTGATCAGCGTGCCTAGGGTGTCGATGGACTCAAATCTGGTCCTGCCAACAAGCCAGTGTGTGGGAGTTGGCGGAGTCCACTTCGCGGTCCCGTGGCCCCGGAGATTGATGTGAGCTCGGATGAGGTAGCTAGGGAAGCCGGTAGCGAAGAGCTCTGATGAAGTTCATACAGTCTAGTGAAGAGTAAGATAGTGAAAGCTAGCATCTCGGTAAGACGAGAAGAGCAAGAGCAAGAACACCAAGTATAGTATTGTATCGTTACTCTACATCACTCCCTCATGCTCGTCCCCTGTGCTCATCTCTGGAGCGAGACTGATCGGTGATTACTTTGCGGACCGTAGCTGATACAGGCTCGGCCTTGGAGACCACAACCCTTCAGTTGCCCTCTTCCATGTTCCTCTTCCAGTCCCATGGGAAATGTATCCAACCACAATCGGAACGAGATGCACATGTTACTCCAACGACACCATCAGCGAAAATATAGCATGAAACTCCAGTCATCTCCATTGTCATCACGCCCTCTCAGCACTCCCGTCAACTCTCTCCGCCTCCTGCACTTTTTTCTTCTCCTCCTCCGGCCTTCTAGAAAAGCAAAGCTGGACAACCGCCACCGCTGCAAAGATCGCACAACTCCACCAGGCCGCCCCGCTCCCAAGACCACTGTATATAATCCCAACCACGGGCGGTGCAAGAGTCCTCGCCCCACTGCACCCACTCATCGCCAGTCCATTGACTTTTCCAAGCACGCTCGGACTTGGCGTCGCGTTCTTGATCAGGATCAGTAAGATGGGGTAATTCATCTGCGTCGCCAGAGCCTGCAGCGTCATAACAGCGTAAACACCCGCTCTGGGATCTGAGAGCGCCGACACGAAGGGGACAAGGAGATAGACAAAGGGCGAGGCGAGCGTGAGCGAAACGACGGTGTACCAGACGCCGAGATACGAGACGTAGAGGGGGAAGACGACACCTTGGACGAATAGCGAGATGACGCTGCTTACGGCGAGGACGGTGCCGACCTGGGGCAATGTTTGACCAAGACCCCCGTGGAGATCGATATTGTGGTTGTGGTAGCCTGATGCAGCACCGGGGTCGTCGAGGAGGTAGATTGGTAGGAGCGACGCGAAGGCCATTTGATGGTAGCAGAGGAGCCAGAGGGCGACTATCCACGTGATCACGGCTTTGTTGAATGTCTGGGTTGTTTCCGTGCTGGGCTCCTCGGGCTCGTCTTCGTCTAGGATGGCGGAATCCTGGCTTTCGTATTGAGGCCGTGGCTTTCTGAAGGCACTCACGGAGACTATAGAGGCCATGGAAGAGCGACGGAGATCGAAATTTGGGTCGTTTGGGATTGGTACTTGTACAGAGACGTATGGTACGCTTCCTGCGGTGCGAGCTGTTGCTATCGACGATGTACGGTCGTTTCGTGCTCGCAGAAGAGGGGCCGTCTCGTGCGCTATTTGCGCCGTGTCGGATTCGGAGGGCGCCTGTTTTTGGGAGATCAGGGCAGGGTTTGTCTCCTCAAGGAACAGGAAACCTAGGATCATCGCCACCAAGATGACTGCCACGGCGATGAGGTTGGGAAGGAGGTAGGGGAAACGTCCGAAGATACCATCCTGAGAAAACATCTTAGGATAATATTTGGCTGGTTGAGCAGTGAAACCCCCTAAAGAAGATCCAACAATGGCTCCAAGGCTCCACATGAATGGTTGGAGGGCATATGCCCTTGCTTTATTGTTGCTTAGTATCACTCATCTGACGCGGAACTTGAAGACTTACGCTCATGTTCAGGCTTCTTCACCATCTCGGCCACCATGGTCTGCATAACGGCCACGTTGCCGTTGAGGGCGCCTCCCACGACTCTGGCAAGAAGGGCGATCCAGTACTTCGTTGCGAAACCGAATATCAAACTCGATAAAGCTGTACCGCCTAGGGCGACCATGATGATAGGCTTCCTGCCCCAGCGATCCGACAAGTGGCCCCAGATCCAGCATGTAGAGGCCTCTGCAAGCGCGAACGCCGAGACCAGCAGGCCAGCATAGAAGGATGCGTCTTTATCCCCATTGATCTCTTGCACCATAACGAATGCATAGGCCACGATAGACACGAAAGCGACAGGCTCCGCCAGCCGACATATGGCTGAATTCGAGTTAGTAGGTCTCCGTCATAATCGTGATGGCCCAGGTATACCTAGCACGCCCAGCTGCCGCCATGGGAATTTATCATCTGATTCCGCCATACTTGAGCTAAAAAGCGGTGTAGCAGCTATTGCTCATTGACAAAGCTCGTGTGAAATTGCAAGCTAGTATAAGATGATGCTTGAGATAGCTGTCGGACTTAATGTAGTAGTTAGAACATACAAACAATTAAATCAATGAACGAAGTCACTCTGAAGGCTGCTCAGCACTACTGTTTCGATGTACATGGATCTGGTGATACGATGACGGTTTGTAGCTATGGACAGCGGAGCAAGTGGCGCCGAGAAGACGATTTATTTGTGGGAAATGCTGCCAATTCGCATAGGCGTGAGCAGAGGCGAGCACAGTTACCTAGGATGCTGTTCCTGTTGTGCCTCTAATCGGCAAGCCTACCGGTTTTGCAGGCTTAGCCTGCTGATAGATCCTGGAGCATGCGACGAATTGAGCAGCAGATCGGCTGCTTAACGCTTAGTGAGAGCCTCTAGGACCGACTCTCCGCTGAGGGTAAGTCGACGATTAGCTTTGGTTCTATCGATCGATGAGCGGGGTCGTTACCTTTTCGTTGGGTGCACGGACAAGTGTTGGCTTGCTCTCTCCCCTTCTGAGTGCCATCCTTATGATCAACAGGCACAAGGGTAGAATTTTTTCCGAGGATCCTGACGGTTCGGGTACTGACATTCAGCAGTCTTCATGTGCTCAAGACTGACCAATTGGACCACGAAAAGACTAGGGCAACCGAAGCCGAACCGTGCTCACTTCGCGCTATTGTCGTTTATGGGACTTCTGACCCGACGTACTCCGTTCGTCTAGAGAGCGCGTACCCGCTGAACTGCGCGTTACGTACATATCTCAAGCTCAGGTATGAATCCCACTCATCTATGGACTGCCTGTGGGATCCGTACAGCCATTGAGGTTGTCGTGGCTATAGGCGTGATGTATAGCAAGAACACGAGGTGGAAGAAGTAACGATCCTCAGCAGAGCACAAACCACGTTCGAAAGAATCAATTCGCGCGCTCCTGACTATATGCCTGATGACCCTGGTCTTGACCAAGGCGCGACAGATTGACTGCATAGTCTGAACCGCTATTAGGCGGTGCAAACATCTTCAGTACATGGATCGAAACAACAGCTTTATCCGACACGTCTTCATATGAACCTCGTCCAATCACAGTGCCCTGTGCCAGAGCGGAGGGTAAGCATCGGTGAGAAACCTTTCCGTCGAAAAGCAGAACATCCGACTCGTTCGAATATTGTCTCTGTCTGAGCCTTTGTCAAAAATCGATTGGACTTTTGATTCTCGGGCCAAGATGCTCTACATGCTGTGGCAGGGTACTAGAGGACCTCTTGCACTCGATCGAAATCATTCTTCTTCGCTGTAGACGATGCCGTACGCAGAGGTGCGTGGGAATCGTAAATAAATACTTCGTCTAACCTCTTCATCCGTTACAACCACAAGCTTTGGACCGGCCACCATATCTCGTCAATCGGAACGGAAGCAGTATATCGTGGGCACGCTCCCTTACATTTCGGTGCAAGAGCCACCTACATCAAAGACAGGCCCTTTTGTCGTTGTCGGAGGCGCGATATATAGAGGCTCGTGGAACATGCAACGATGTTAGGTACGGGATTCTCTCGCTGTTTGAAAGGGTTTGGCGAGATTGGCGTTCTTTCGCTTCCATCCGCTATCTTGACAGATCCATGACAACTGCTATCACTGGTTAACTCTTGGGCCACGCTAAGCTAGCTCTGTGCGTGGGTCGTCGTACAACCAGCTTCTTCCCGCCTCTGAGATTCGTCACGGCCGGAACTTACCTGCCAACGACTTCGCAAAAGCATGTTGCTGCACTCAGCGGAAAACTTTCGTTCGCACGTAAGCAAAAGCTAAAGCTGGTCTTTAGGCATTACCCGATAGCTTACTCAAGCTTGAACCCGCTGCCAAGGTTGAAGTTTCCGCTGGCCACGTATCCCTTCGGCACTGCAATTTTGCACACGGCAAAAGTCAGCTGTACCATAGCTAACCGACAGGACATTCCACTATGTCTGGATCTGTTATCATAGTCTAGATGACGCACCCAGTCTTTGCGTACTCTCAGTCGCTCCAAGTTGTCTTACTGTGCTTCGCACAAACACGACGCTAATCAGTTGTCCCCTGGACTTCTGGTGAATAGGAGTTCTCGGTTTGCATGGCGCCACAAGAGCATCACAGACAAAATTGAGATCCTCCACTCGCCAAAGAACCAGGGTGAGACCGAGTACTCGCATTCAAGTGGCATCCACAGTACTACGTCTCCTCTCATACCAAGGCGAAGCCTCGAAATTCAGGACGGACATGATGCTAGAGAGTACGTAAGATGCGTTCAGAACTAATCCAGCAGCATGCAAACACAGCCCTGGCGGACGTGGCCTGCGAGGCACTGAGGTTTTACTGGAGCTCATATTCAATATTAATATAGTTGATGGTCGCGCTCCATGCTTATGAGACATGAACTGTGATACTAACTTGCACAAACAACATAATCTTGATCCCAGCTATACTCACCCACTCAACACAACATGCGTCAGCATAGTCTTGCAGCTGTCGCTGCGCTTGCGACGATAGCAAATGGCGCATCAATCTATCGACGTGCTGCATCCCTAGCAGATGTGTGCACCTTATCGAATCTACAGGCTGCTCTACCCTCGAACAACACGCTCCTCGGAATCAACCTTATTCCAACGGCTGCGACCGCGAGTGCGGTCTACAATTCATCTACGGGTGCAGCTGGTCCCATGAGTGGCGGCAGCAGTACAACTAACTACCCATACTGCAACGTGACCGTCACTTACACACACCCCGGAAAGGGTGATGAAGTCAACGTCATATATGCGTTCCCTCAGCCTTCCGACTTCAAGAACCGCTTTTACGTCGCTGGCGGAGGCGGGTACTCACTATCCAGCAGTGCTACAGGCGGCCTCGAGTACGGTGCTGTTTCCGGTGCCACAAGCGCAGGCTATCATGGATTTGAGAACAGCTTCGACGATGTGGTCTTGCTGGGGAACGGGTCCGTCAACTGGGATGCTACACACGAATTTGGATATCAAGCACTCGGCGAGATGACACAACTAGGGAAAGAGCTGACCAAGAGCTTTTATGGCATGTCCAACAGCACCAAGTTGTACACGTACTTCGAAGGATGTTCTGATGGTGGCCGAGAAGCCATGAGCCAGGTCCAACGCTGGGGGGAAGAGTACGATGGCGTGATTGCTGGTGCCCCAGCTTTCCGTTTTGCGCAGCAGCAAGTCAACCACGTCTTTTCGGTCGTTGTTGAGCATACCTTGGACTACTACCCACCTCCTTGCGCGTTGGCCAAGATCGTTAATGCCACCATTGAGGCCTGCGATCCTCTGGATGGAAGGTCAGATGGTGTCGTGTCCCGAACGGATCTGTGCATGCTGAGCTTCAACCTGAGTTCGATCATCGGTGAATCCTATTACTGTGAGGGGCAGGACAGCACTTCTCTTGGTTTCGGCTTCAGTGGCGGTCCCACCAAGCGTCAGGCCGGAGCCGCCGAAGGCAGCACTACTACCTACCAGCCAGAACAGAACGGTACCGTGACCGCTCAGGATGTTGCTGTCGCCCAAGGCATCTACGACGGTCTTCACAACTCAGAAGGCCAGCGAGCATACCTTTCTTGGCAGATTGCCTCCGAATTGGATGATGCTGATACTACTTGGAGTAATGACACTAATTCTTGGGAGCTCAGCATTCCTTCGACTGGTGGTGAGTTCATAACGAAGTTCGTCGAACTGGTCAACGTCACAAACCTCTCTAGTCTAGACGGTGTCACCTACGACACCCTAGTCGAGTGGATGGACACTGCGTACTTTAGATATCTGGACACCCTACAGACTACTGTCCCGGACCTCACTCCCTTCCAGTTCTCCGGCGGCAAGCTCCTCCACTATCACGGTGAATCAGACCCTAGCGTCCCCGCTGCATCTTCCGTCCACTACTGGCAGTCCGTCCGTTCGATCATGTATGATAACATGTCGTCTGATGCAAGCCTCGAAGCCCTCGAAGATTGGTACCAATTCTATCTGGTACCAGGTGCAGCTCACTGTGGTGTCAACTCTCTCCAGCCAGGTCCATACCCAGAGAACAACATGAACATCATGATCGACTGGGTCGAGAATGGCGCGAAACCGAGCCGCCTGAACGCCACCGTACAATCAGGTACCTATGAGGGCGAGACACAGATGCTGTGCCAATGGCCATCTCGCCCACTCTGGAACGGGGATGGCACGACCTTTGACTGTGTTACCGATGAGGAGTCCATTGAGACTTGGACATATGACTTCCCTGCATTCAAAGTTCCGATCTACTAAGGATAGTACTTAGCGAAACTTGTATTGTTACAGAGGTCATTGCCTCTTCTTAGAATGTTCAGGCAAATTGGGGATCCGCACTTGGCGATCGCCTTGAATAATTTTTAATTGGCATAGCGAAGGTACAGGCGTTATTATATCTAAATCAATACTGTTGCACGTACCATCTGTCACTGAGTGTTCACTATTCTGCAGGTGGACTGTCGCACATAATATGCTGTCTTCAGCTTGGTTGTGTACTGGCAGTGTCAGCGCCCAAGCCTTGCTTAGCTTTGCCGCAATCGCTCGAGCTAGATGTCTCATTTTAGTTTGGTGCTTAGTATCATCACCATCCTTCGTCGTTTCTACGTCTGCTAGCACGGCTGTCCAGCCTACTCTAGTTACAATGGCACTTTGTTCCACGCTACACTTAACCCTAGATACATGGAGTAGTTCCTCCCTGTCCTGCCCCTGCCACGTCTTCTTGACCTCCTCGGCACTTGTCTCAGACTGCAGATCTCGAGGTTCTCTAATTTTTAGACTTCGCCTCGCGCCGCATCGCTCTGGGGGTACATTACATTGATGCTGACGGTATGGATATTCACAATCAAACGAGAAGCAAGAAGACACACTTGAGAAAGGACCGAGTGATTACTAGCTTAGGCTGCTAAGTATATGGATGAGAATCACAAATATGCTCCAGCTGCGCTACATGCTGCAGTACGCCTCGTCTGGCGGTAGTCGTGTCCTGACTAGGTCCACATCACTCTCGAGGTGCCCCGAGCATGAGAGCTCGGCATCTACCACGCTGCTATCCACCTGCAGGACTCAGTCCATCGCTCTTTCCGCCACTGACGGACTAGCAGCGCTGCTAGCGCCGACCTCGCGTGACGCCCCTTTCGATTTATATGCGGACTTTGCGACGATGACTCTTAGCCGAATCATGTAAACCTTTGTTGCGTTCTGGTGCACATTGCGGGGGTAGTAAGAACACAATAAGCAGCAAAGACAGAGTTGGATAACATGAAGGTCATGAAATTGAGTAATATGCTATGCTATGCTATGCCATGCCAGGCTGTACCAGGAACTGGTATTATATCGTTGCGCCACATACTTCTTGTCCATTAGATTCCGAATCAATACCGCTTAGTATGCAGGAAGTGAATCAAACCATGCCTCGAAGAGCAGAACCTGCTCGGCGGAGGCGACGGGGATAGGACCCCATCCATTTCCAAGCTGTTTAGTGACTGGGTTTTCGCTCGAAGGGACCCATGTAGTCAAGTTGCCTCCGTTGGGGTTACCAGTCTTGATGAAGTTGACCCAGTACTCGTTCATCTTGGCTGCGATCTCGTAGTCCTCCGAAGTCCAGGGCTTGTCTGTGTCGTACAAGTTGTTCAGGACGTAGTTGATCTCAGACTCGTGGTATGCACCCTGGCTCTGGCCCGGTGGTGCGTGGTCCCAGAGGTAGGTGTAAACGGGGTTGTTCGAGGCAGTATACCAGAGTTGCGCCCACAGCCAAGTACCGACCTTCGAACGGTCGGTGAATTGCATGTTGTATGCGGCGGAGGCAGTGGCGGAGTTGTTTGCGGGGTACAGCGCGAAAAAGTCTTCCGCCCAAGTACCGTTGTAGGTCGAGTTCAGCTCTGACAGGTATGTGCTGAGCGAAATGTTCAGCCCGTATGTCGCACCACTCTCGTCCTTGGTGTTTCCAGTGAGAATTGGCACATTGTTTGCAGCGCCGTGGAGGAGGGTCTCAAGGTAAGTTGCAGGCATTGCGTAGTAATCCAGAGTGGCGGTGAAATCCCATGTACTCATGAACTGAGTGACCAAGTCCTCCATTGGCAACGCTCGCAGTTGCGCTAGGGTAGTGGCGTTGAGGCTCTTGGTGTAGTTAACGCCAAGTTCTAAAGCAGACTCCAAAGTGAGATAGTTCTCCGCAAGACTTCCAGCTAGTGGATCGTGAGGATCGCGCACACCACTCTCGATGATGGCACCGACGATCTGACCTTTGGTGAGAGGGCTGTTGACGATGTGGTAAGTGGCGGCGGAACCAGCAGACTGTCCCATGACGGTCACGTGCTCTGGGTCACCTCCGAAAGCTGCGATGTTTGTCTTGATCCATTCCAAGGCTGCGAATTGATCAAGCATACCCCAGTTGCCAGAGCTGTTTACACCCTTCTCAGCGAGGCGCTCCTCCGAAAGCTCAGGGAGCGCAAGCCAGCCGAACGAGCCCGTGCGGTAGTTGTAGTTGACATAGACAACACCCTTGTCAGCCATGCCACCACCATTGAAAAGGTCATCAGCGGCCGTCGACTCTGCTGGATAACTCCACATGACGACGGGCAGTTTCGCATCGGTCGAGTTGGCTGCGCTCCACACGTTGAGGTTCAAGCAGTCTTCATCTATGGTGTAGCTGTTGCCCATTCCACCAGTAGCTGAAGGGCAAACGGCCCCAAAATTCTTGGCGTCAAGAGTCGTGTTCCACGAGGTGACTGGCTGAGGTGGTCTGAAACGGTTTTCACCTCCGGTCGATGCGGCGAAAGGAATACCCTTCCATACTGTGATGTCCTTCCAGTGCGTCAAGCCGCCCGTTGGCGTGCTGTTGAATGCAGGATATCCTTGGACAGGACCGTTCTTCGTTTCGATGACAGTGTTGTATAACGCAGCGTTAGTGGCAGACAGGCTTGCAGCCAGGGCGAGGAGTGTGGTTATAGTGTAGGGCATCTTGGCTAGGTTGTCAAAGTCAACTGTTGATGAGAAACACTTGACAAAGGATGCGTTCTTGAGCTCTTTATTAGCAACATTGTTGCTGTTGTTCTATAACGACTTTTCAGACCAATAGAATGCCTACGTAGTCTTCGTCATCGAGCCGCGTAGTCCTTGCCATCAACCAGCCTATTCCTGAAAGCGACGAGCCATATTCCGCCGTTGACCAAGCTGTGCTAAGCCTGCCAATTTAGGTTATGCTTCAGGGTCAAATTGGAATAGGGAGACACGCACGCGAACGCCTTCTAGGGTGAAATCGCTAGCAAGGTTTATTCCTCTGCGAGGAGGTACGAGACTTTGAAAATCATGACATAGCCGTTCCGCTCATAGCGTCTTGGCAGCTATCAGCCACCACGTATACTCACGTGTAGGGCTTCTAGGCCTCCGTTCATGGAACTTGCCATAGGCTTAGATACCCAGACTGTACTGAGGGTTTTCTGCAGAAAAAACTTTGTCGTGGTTACCTCAGGTACAAAATTGCAGGATAAGCTATTGAGACGTCAAACAATGTTCGAGATTGCGTGCATCGATTGTCTCAGTCGGCTCAGACACGCTACTCGTATGTGCTTTACGGCAGTTGCGACGAAGTCGCGCCAACAGGGTCCAAGTATGGTTTCCAAAGGGCGATAGATCATGTACAAACCAAAGACGCAGTACGGCGAACGGGGTAAGAAAATGGTAGGTGACTTTCGTCGGTCCAGTTTCGGGAAAGCTGGGCTGATAAATAGACTTCGGTTAAAAGACGTCGAAGCCGACTAAGACAAGATTTCGAAGTCCGGTAGCCGCATCGTACGTGGACAATTACCTAAGTACTCACGTGTACGCGTGTACAGCAGCTAGCTACAACAAGCGCTTGATATGTTCTCCCAGATCCGG
Source organism: Knufia petricola (assembly GCA_002319055.1). NCBI lineage: Eukaryota > Fungi > Ascomycota > Eurotiomycetes > Chaetothyriales > Trichomeriaceae > Knufia > Knufia petricola. The sequence goes on along the minus strand of NMUC01000027.1, from coordinate 63,498 downwards.
ACTCGTCTCGGACCGTTCAGATATGCCATCCAGCTTCAGTTATCAGGGCTATAATCAACAATCTGGGGATGCTTATAGAAATATCGAGCATCTCGAATGTCAGACTCCTGCATCTCGGGCGGAAAAACGTAACTCATGACGGACTCCGGATTCGCAGATCCAATGCGGTAAGCGCCTCCTTCAAAAGTGTCCCCAGGATCCATAGCAAACTCATGTCGCAAGCCCAGGACGTGGCCCAGCTCGTGTAAGAAAACGTTCTTCATGATCTCGTAGTTGGTGAAATTGCCATTTTTGCCGGGTCGCTCGGTCTTGTCGAAGCCATACTGATACACGTACAAAGTTTCCAGGGCGCTGTCGTTCGGGAAGAAGGCACTAGCCAGGACGGTGCTTTTCTCACCTCCGTATGCGAGGACAAACGCTGCGTCCTCCACGTTCGACACCCAGTTGAATTTGACTCCGATGTTCGCGGATGTCCATACTTTGGCGGCCTCAATGAGGCAGTTGGCCGCGTAGATGGCGTCTCCAGGTGCGGGAAAGCCTTCGGAGTATGTGGCGAAGTTGATGACAGAACCATACTTCCAGCGCGGGATCTGTTCGAATAGGCCGACCATAATGGCCGCCGGCGAAGCCTCTGGAGGAGCAAGTTCGGTGATACATGTGTAGGAGGCTGTTTTGCTGGATGGTGCGTCCGGTGCTTTCTCCGGAAGAGCCTTTTTGAGGTCAGGCTCGGTCAGGGTGGCCGGGGCTTTGTCTCCAGCAATCTTGAGGGCTTGAACTTTTTGTTCGTGCTTCGTCGGGGACGAGACCCTCAAGGCTCTTTGGGCTGCCATACTTAAAGCAGGAGACGACCGAGTCACAGTGCTGGGAGTCTTGTTCGTTGGGGACGCGAATGAGTCTGGTAGTGGTCTTGGTTCCACAAGAGTGCCACACCAGTTGAGAGGCTTACTGGTATCCACGGTGTCAAAGGAGACGGTGTGGTAGTCGGGGGACTTGTTCAATAAACAAAAAGTATGGTCAATTATGATCGAAGTTCTGTACATTCCAAGAAAAGAGGCACTGTAAATACTCGCAACATGCTCGAACAACATTCAGCCATAAGGCTTATCAGTGACTTGTTCTGGGCAACAGACCGCCTCTATGCAGGCTTCTCCGATCCTGTCCTATCCTTTCGAACACATAGCGAAGGGTTCCAAAGCTTAGCAATGTTCACCTCCCGTTTCAGCCGCTGCACAGAATGCAGCAGTAGTCTACTGTTCTGGAGTCGGACGCCTTGGTGGTTGGAGTTTGATTACAAGTTGGACATTATGGTTCGGGTCGTCTAAGATCTGCACCTCAGACATCCAATCGCATTGTCCAGTCCTCCAAACTCGTGCCGTAAAGGCTATATCCGGGCAGCTGATGGTCTTTATCGCTTCCAGTTTCACGCTGGCCCCGCCTGCCAAGCAGCGTTCACTGCGAATCATATGGGTGACCACGAGATACTTCCCTATCTGTGAACACGCCGGTCATTGGTCTCGTACTGCACGCTGGCATAGAGGCGTTCTTTGTCTTTCGTCTAAGCACGAAGCGAGCAAGATCACCAGCATAATGGTGTCCAGCTACAAGTGCCTTCTTTTGCCTGTTGGAGGTACTTCTCGCATGAGAAATACAAGCTGAAGTGCTTGCGGGGCTTGGGCGATCATGCGAGTCTTGGCTGCTTGGCTACTTGGCATGATGTTCTCGCATCTGCCTTACGTAGTCTCCACTTGGCCCTGACATTGTTTGGATACTCCCGGACTGGATCTACGGCCTCGAGTCCCCAGGCTCGAGTACCACTGTAACACTAATGAAGCATAGTATCCATGGGCAGTCAGTCGATCACGCCAATGTTGTTACCTTACGTGGTCAGTGACTTGCTCCCAACAATATAGAAGTAGGCGACATTGTCGTGGTCCCATTCGCAAGGGCTGAATAGTAGATACGTGAACTGTCATGAACGCAAACATAAAGGGGCTGTATGGCGTGACTTTTCAGCTTAAATGGTCAAACACGTATACAAATATAGAATGTGGCTGTGATTGCTGACCGCAAGTAGTGAGACAAGGAAGCTGGCTATGCTGTGCTTTGGAGCAACGCCCAAAACTGCGTGTCTCGCTCCGTTTCGCGATTGCTTGATTACGTTCTGTGTCCCAGGGGTTGTCCGAACCGGCTGTGTGAGCGGTCTGAGCCGTGTCTGATCCAAGTGACTGCGCCATAGATAGACAATACAGGCAGAAAGCTAGATACTTCCAGGCTTAGGTCCAGCAGCTTTGCTGTGGGGCCAACTCCCATCTCACTAGAGCTTTCCACAACATTTCGAGACTCACAGGACATTGTATGGCATCAAGGTCGATGTTCAAATACCTAGGTAGATATTCGGTGGGGCTCAAAGCCGTTGAGAAAAGTGATCATATGGCAAGGTCAGATCAGACAACTGGCAGAACAAGTGCAAAGGACAGCGTTAAACCAGAATAGAGACAGGCAACATTTCTCCCCACAAGCGAGTGGGATGCATTCAAGAGTCGATGAGAAGTGCAAGATCTGTCCGACAGAAGAAGACAAGACAGGTTCTATCACAACGCCATGACATAGGGATCTGGGAGTACGCTGCAAGAAGGCCGATGATAGTAGTGGTAATAGCTTGGTGTTAGTAGGAGCATTAACCTTGGAAAATGATATCTGACGTTCGAGGAAGGTCAGGCGGGGCGGTTTTGTACTCGCCTGCCAGGCCTACTACTTGGCTCCAAATACTGTTGGTATTTGTAGAGCAACTGTTGTCTGGGTATTATCTCCTGAGCAATGAGCGTCCAATGTTCGAAGCCTGCATCAGTGGCTGCCCGGAGCTGGGCATGCATTCCCCACTGAACATGCCTAGGTCAATGTTACAAGTAGCGCAAGTTGGTGCCGCCTTGGGTCCATGATGTCAGAATGCAAGTTCAAGTTCGAGGAGCTCTCTTGCAGGAGCGTATCAAGCATCGATGCGAAGTGTGGCTGGTGACTTTTGCATACACGTTACAGCTGTTCGTCTTTCCCAGCACTCCACGACTCGTCTCTAACCTTCATAACACATCGCAGGACAAGCGTCGAGATGTCTATGTCTGATTTTGAAGTCAAACGCATCCTTGTCTGCGGCGCAACGGGCAAGCAAGGCGGCGCTGTAGTCAAAGCTCTACTAGATCATCCGCCATGGTTCCCTCACGAGATCCTTGCGCTCACCCGGAAATCCTCCTCTGCTGCGGCTCGAAAGCTTGCCTCCAATGCCAAAGTCAAGGTCATCGAAGGCGACCTCGAGCATAGCCCAGCCATCTTCGAGAAAGCAGGCGGCAAGGGTTCCGTATGGGGTGTCTTCCTTGTCACAATCCCGAGCATGAAGCGGTCGAAACCTGGTGTAGAAGATACGGAGTTGACTCAGGGCAAGGCGCTGTTCGACGCTGCACTCGAGAACGACGTCAAGCATTTTGTGTTTAGTAGCGTCGACCGAGGTGGTGATGAAAAGAGCTGGGACAACCCTACCAATGTTCCGCACTTCATCACGAAACACGAAATTGAGCTACACATCCGAGACTATGTTCAAGCGAAAGTTGGTGGCAACGACATGACATACACAATCCTGCGCCCGACCGCGTTCATGGACAATTACAGCCCCGGCATGCCCGGTCGCATCTTCGCTGCTGCCTGGGCACAACTTGGCCAGAAAAAACTGCAGGTGGTCGCCACAAGCGACATCGGCTTCTTTGCCGCCAAAGCTTTCTCAGAATTTCAAAGTGACGACTACAAGAATAAAGCTATCGGGCTGGCGGGAGACGACATCAACCAAGCCGAAGCCAACGAGTCTATGTGGCGTGCGAAGAGACGGCCGATGGTCCAGTCGTACTGGGTTTTTGCTTATCTGTTCAAGTGGATGGTCGCTGATCTGGGTATCATGTTTAAGTGGTTCGAGACTGATGGATATGGTTGCGATATCGAGAAGTGTAAGAGGCTGAATCCGCAGATGAAGGACTTCAAGACATGGCTGAAAGAGGAAAGTCCCATCCCTGGTATCTAGCGAGAACATGACTTTGATTGAGGCGTAACCAAACAGCAATACAAGGTGGGAAAGGTGCTATTCTTTGAGACTTCTTATGTCGATTGCGTGGTTCGGCCACTTCATCATGTGGTCAATTGGCTACTCAAGCTATCACTTCATTTCCAAGTCGCTTCAGCACGATATTCTCGGGAAGCACACCGTTTGTTGGGTGATACCCGCCAAACTCGGATGAGACTATACTACGTTGCAAGCGAAATCAAGTGCTCAAGGCTCTCTACCTTGGGTCACGGGTGTGTCGCGTAACACCATCACCAGTAGGATTGAATTGAGGTAGTCGGCATGGCAGGCAATCTGATCGGCAAGCTTGAAACCTCTATCACAGGCATCTGTAGTGGATCTGTATTACTTCTACCGAAACTCGTGTACTCACGACCGTTGTGCGGGCTATTACGGTCTCCATTCCCGGACTCATGGTCCTGCAGGCACGGTTATCGGCTGATGTCCATCACAAAAAGCTTAGTAGTACGTGGATTGGCCCGTCTCCATGACTGACCGAGTGGTGTACAACACGAGATCGATACAGACGGTGGGCGGCAAGCAGCGTATCAGGTTGAGAGCGCAAGTGCCAACCATGCACGATTTCGTTGATCATCTGCTTCGAGGCGCGACTGCCTGAAACACGCGCTAGCTTGATTGGGTCTTGGCGCGTTTCCAGAGCTTCATTCGACCAACTCGACGCTTCTTCATCCTCTATCACAAAGGACTGCCCGAAGCCAGTGTTTTCTCGGATAAGCGAGCGCACTGAACATGCTGGATGTGTCAAAACTCGTCACCCTGAGAGACTATCCTTAATTTCTTGCTGATATGTCTTTGCCTCTCGTCGCGATCAACTACATTCGGGGGATGAAGACAAAGCATCTTGGTAAGAAGCGCATTGAACGACGATGGGCACATCGAGAGTATAGTCCAGAACAAAAGATTGCAAGAGAGGATGCACGCTCAATATGATCTGCTGATCTGCTCTGCAGCGCATATGCGGGACATCAGCAGCCACAATCTGGCCATGCAACTACGAGGTTGACACTCTGAAACGTCCCCATCAACCCTGGTCGTGAACCACACTCTAGCGCCTTCATGGCAAGTATTGGCCATTCTCTGTCTTCTGGACTTTACAAGAACATTCAATCTCCGCCCTACCATGTTGCTTACAGGACAGTTGCCTGATTGGGTTTCACAACATGGTGTGAACCCTCTCCCTGTCTCTACTGCCAGTGACTTGCCTTCATGTCCATATCTCAAAACAGCTCATACACGCTTCAAGCGCCTTCTGATACATGCCCATGGCAGACTTCGAAAGATGCACAAAACCTTCACATACATAAGTTCATTTCCCCTCGACTAGAACAATGAATGCAATTATGCTGGTGGCTTAAGCATTGTTCTCATTTTAGCCACACGGTCACTCCTTACAAAGAACGTATTGTTCTGTCTCACTCCTTTGACATTGTTCGAGATATCACCAGGGCTGGCCCTCACTCTTTATACGCAACACCACTTACGACTTGAGCTTCCTTGAGTACACTCCTACTGCTCAAACAGCTCAAGCACGCCTTCATTTGCATCAAAATAAAACACAACAGTTCAAACTAAAATCACCGACTAAGTCTCGCCGGCCGAGCACCTACAACATGAAATACAACTACGTCCTTGCCACGTTGGCCGCGACGGCCAGCGCGCACTCATGGATTGAACAACTCAACGTTGTTGCGCAGAACGGGACGATGGTAGGCGCAGCTGGCTTTGCTCGGGGGAATGTCAAGAGAGGGTCGCCAGGTTTTAGCGATCCGTCAATGGTCAATCTTATCCCACCCAACCCAAGAGGCGTCAACGAGATCTACGACAGCGATCTCATGTGTAAAGACACTCAGACGACGCAGACTCAAAGCGAAGACAGTCCTCGCCTTCAAGCAGCAGCTGGCGCTAACGTCGCTCTTCGATACCAGGAGAATGGTCATGTCACACTGCCGCAGAACCAGCCCGGCAAGCCTGAGAACCGAGGCACAGTCTACGTCTATGGCACAACGCAGCCACAGGCAGACGACAAGTTTCTCTCCATCCATAGAGTGTGGACTGCCGACGGTCAAGGCGGCGACAAAAGGGGTGTCCTTCTCTCTACGCAAAATTTTGATGACGCCCAGTGCTATCAAGTCAATGGTGGCGAGATCTCTACGACTCGACAGAAGACCTTTGTTCACACAGCATCGACGCTGACGGGTGCTGATCTGTGGTGTCAGCAAGACATTCAGATACCAAGCACGGCACCGTCTGATCAGCCATACACGCTGTACTGGGTATGGGATTGGCCAACAATGCCAGGCACTGAAGGCTTTCCAGAGGGAAAGCAAGAGATCTACACCACCTGCATGGATATTGACATCACTCAAGGTATAGACACTCAACAGAAAGCCACCGGTGCCAGCTTCGTACAAGGTCAAGATCTCAACGACGCAGCGGTAGCAGCAGAGTTTGCTGATGTCGCTAACCCAACAGCCGTGACGGGCCAGAGCATTCCATTCTCAGCTGCGAGTGGAACGCCTCGCCCGACCGACAACTCAGGTAAGCAGTCTACTGCTGCTGCAGCTAGCACAACGCAGCCAAACTCACAAACATCAGGTTTCACTAGTTACGCTACCGAGACAGCATCGGTCGGCACCGCTACCGGCTCAGCCGCAGCTAGCACTGCAATCGACACAGCACCAGTCAGCAGCGCTACTGTTGCGCCTACGGCTACGAACATCGATGGTGGTAACGGCCAGCAAACACGACCCACTGTTTCTCCCATCGGCCAAACCGGCGCTCCGTTCGCACAGAGTACTGCTGGCTCAAATTCTGACGACGGGGATCGGGACAGTGGTCGTCACAGGCACGGAGGCAACAACAGAGGAGGCGGTCGCCAAAGTGGTTCTGTCCAAAATACAGCCACGGCCATCGCAAACAACAACGTCGCCGCCGCAGGGACGACCACGACCGCCACAGTCACTGGACCAGCCAGCACCGTCACACAAGTGCAGACCGCCTTCGAGACAGTCACCCAGACCCAGATGGAGACCGTCACCGCCAGCAACAACAACAAGAGACGAGAGGCTACCGACGCTCCTGCTACGACCGGATATCCTTCGATCCGCGGGGTTTCAACCACAACAGCTTACAGCAAGACTGAAGCTGCATATAAGTTGAGGGCGCGCAACCCTTTCAGATTGGTGCCTGGGGCTTAGCGCTGGTCGCTAGATCGCTCGCCCACTCCGAGAGTGGAATGAAACGTAACGACAAAGATACAAGAGATGTGATATGAGATTGTACATATGATAGAACATGACTGACCGGTCAATCGAATTGCGTTGGCATATGACTGGCTTCTTGCATAGCGTGGAGTCGCACTGAATTGGGGGCGTTGCAGGTTGACATATGGATGGATAGCATGCGTGACCTTTGTTTCGTTGATGATACCCAGGTTTTAGAGAAACTAGTTGGCCAAGTTAGGTGTACATAGGCTGGGCTGGATCGGATCGTTGGCGTTACTGATAGCAATGGAATTGTTTTGTTCGTGCTTACATTAAAGTTCATGGATCTATTGGTCTATGAATGAATGCTCCTGCCTGGAAACGATGTCTGTTCTCGTTAAGTCGTAATCTTCGTGTCGTGATGGTTGTTGTAAAGGGTGAGCCCTCTACAGCTCTTTCTTCAAGAAATGCTCGGGCTTGTGCGTCACCTCGTAGTCGTTGTGCACGTTCGCCCGCTCCACCTCGGGCAGACTCTCCAGTTCCATCTGCAGACTCTCGGCCACGTCATGCGAGACCTGCAGCGTGATGTTCGGATCGAGCACGATGTCGACCTCGACCGTCAACCGGGGCCCGCTGTACCACGCGCGCACGGTGTCGACCTGCTCGATCAGCGGGTTGTGGTGCATGGCGATGTAGGTCAGGTGCTGCAGGGTCTTGGGGTCTGCGCTCTTGCCGATCAGCATGTTGAACTCGCTGGTCGCGGTGCGCAGCCAGAGGAAGGAGATGAGCACGCTGAGGATGATGGCGCCCATGGGGTCGAGCCACCAGCGCAGCTTGCTGCCGCCGACGGAGGTGAGGATACCGAAGCCGTTGATGGCGAGGTCGTTGCGGTGGTCTTGCCAGAGGATCTGCACTTGCGAGTACTGGTTGCGGATGCTGTAGCAGTAGAGGAAGAGGCTGAGCTTGGTGGTGAAGGCGATGCTGACGGCGATGATGGAGGGGAGGTGGAGGGTCGTCGTGTCGGCGGCGGGGGGTTGCGCGAGGAGTTGCGCGGAGAAGGCGATGAGGATGAGGGAGACGGCCGTCATGAGGAAGCAGAAGGTGATGTTTCCTGCGGTTTCGATGCGGGCTTTGCCGGCGGGGTACTTGCGGCTGTCGACGCGGGCGACGGCGCGGTTGCAGAGGAACAGCATGATGTTGGAGAGCGGGTCGAAGATGGCGTCGGCCATGGTGGTGAAGAGGGAGAGGGAGCCCGACGCGATGGCGGCGTACATCTGCAGCGCGGCGAGCACGATATTGGCGGCGAGAGAGCCGTAGACGGCGATCTTGTAACGGAGAGCGTTGCTTTCTTGTGTCTCGCGGGCGTCGGAGACGTGGGCGTGGACTGGCTTGAGGAGGCGCTCGATCTGGTCGTTCTGCTCTGCGTAAAAGGCTGCTACTTTGCGCTTCTTGCCTGTGTTCGGCCGGGCCAGCTCTTGGGGGTCGAAGACGCGGTTGCGCAGGTTCAGAGGGTCCATTTGTATTTGCCGGTCCATCCTTGCGGTTTGCATGGAGGGGTGGGCGTGAGGTAGATCAGGATAGAGGAGACGACGAAATGAACACTCTCCCGACACCCCCCCTTGCGGCAGGCCTGAGGCAGATCTGCAACCAGGCGCGCTGGGCGACTGGTGGGCTCAACGTCATCGGCCAACTTTCCATATTCGATTTGGTGCAAGCCTGTCCTCTCGAGTAAGCGTGGGATGGTTCGCTCAGCTCAATAATCTTGTGACAAAACAGCTGTTGGGTCAAAGCTTGTAGACCTCGAGCTGAGCTGAGACAAGACCGCTGGAATGTGCAGTCCCTCGTGGCGTTCTGTGCCTCGCATGATCACAACTGAGAGCGACGGAGCAGGCCTTCCGAGGTCCGCTTCCGAACTTAGTGCTGTAGCCTGAATTACGCGGCACCAGCGGCCACTAATCGAGCTAGTCCCAATCCGAGTCTTGGTGGGGCTACGGATTTGATCCATTCTATCTCGAAATTTTGAAGAATCACACATTGACACGCCTTTGTTTCACCCATTCCTGATCACTATGTCTCGGTAGCAGCAGCCAACCCTTCCAAACGCATCTTCGGTCGAGTACCCTCTCGACCACCATGAAATTATACACATATCCGCACCGGTAGCACGAATTTCTGACCACCGCGTCGTAGTGGTCAAACATGCCTCCAGCTCGTGCAAGTGCCTCTGCGGCACCTCTTAAATCCCCCGTAGGCGATGCGCTTTACAATTGGGCTCGCGAGAATCAAGAGCCTGGCTATGTCTTCCAGCAGCAAGAACTTCTCGACTCTGGCCTCATCCCGCAGAAGAGTCTGCAAGTCCTTGTCGAAGCTATCAAGTATCTCGTTGGCAAGCGTCTGTTCAAGCCACACGACATCAAGGGTCAACAGGGAGTAGGCTACGAGTTGGTTGAAGAAGCTGCTGCTGCAAAGTAATACACTTCGCCCATGTTCAGAAGATCATGTCTAACGTCTACACAGCTATGGAGGTCTCACGTCAGACGAGCAGATGGTCTACGGCTCCATCGAGTCAGCCGGTACCGCAGGACTATGGACCAAGACGATAAAGGCGAAGAGTGGCGTCCATGCCAAAGTGCTGGATCGCGTCTACAAGAGCTTGGAGACGAAAGGGTTGATCAAGCAGATGAAGAGTGTGAAGCACCCACAGAGGAAGATGTATATTCGTGCTGGCTTGACTCCGTCTGAAGAAGCCACCGGCGGTACATGGTTCAACGATGGTCGACTCGATATCGGCATGATTGAAGCGGTCACCTCTGCCATCGAAGCATACTGTTCGATCAAAAGTTGGCAAGAAGTCAAGGACGACTCAGAGGACTATCTCGCCAACCTGAAGCGCAAACAGCCCGATGACGGCTTCGACGAGTCAGGCAAAGAAAAGCAGAAGAAAACCGAGAACGGTAAAGCCGAAGTCAAGAAGACCCCACAATATGAGCCAATCGCACCACGATACACTGGCTATCCCACTCTTGCCCACATCAGTCAAGAGCTGATCGACAAGAAGATCACACAGTTGGCGATACCCAACAATGCCCTCCAGCAAGTCCTCGACATCATGATTTACGATGGGCGGCTGCACCGGACACAACGAAATGCAAGAGCAGACGAGGAACCCGAAGATCCGGATCACAACATGATCTTCATGTATCGGTGCTACGCTACTCCTCTCCAGCTGGGTCAAAAACGACATCGGCAGGCCAGAATAGTTGGCCATCATCACTCTGCCCTAAGAGAACAGGAATTGGAGGACATCGGCAGAGGTGGCTTCAGTGAAGTGCCCTGCCTGGATTGTCCCGTCTTCGAAATCTGTGGTGATGGTGGGCCGATCAACGTCAAGACTTGCGTCTACCTGCCTGAATGGAAAGAGAAGATGGAGATGGCTGATAATGAAGCTGGCGATATCTGGCCTCAGCTTCCTAAGAAGAAACAGATCCAGCCAAGGCAGTCACGGAGGTGAGAGCACGAGGTTGAAGGGGTGATCTGCCAGAAGGGAGGATATCTGTACACAAAAAAGCATAGCGTTGGCGTTTTCGATATTTCGTCATGGAGGACACTACAACATTTCAAAAGATACCCAGCATTTACAGGATCGCGATGATTGGGGCTTCAGCCTAGCAGGAGGATAACCATAGTAAAGCTGTGGTGAGCAGCTGCACATATGACATTGACTCTTGAGTCTTTTCCCTTTTCCTCCTGCCAATGCTCTTCGTTATCCGCGGGTCGGACAGGAGGGTGAACAACAAAGAGCCGAATCCAACCTCGATTGCGCCTGAAACACCAGGATGGTGTGCTTGTCAGGTGCAGCCGTAAGACCTTTACGCCCGGTGAGTGCTGGCCGAGTAATTTGAAGTGTCAATACCTGCGCAGCTCATTTTCAGCTTCAACTTATTCCTGAACACGACAATGTTCTCGATATCGACGATACAGGGTCCAGCTGTCAAGACATTGACCGGCCATGGACCTCGGGAAAACATCATTGTTTGCGATATGCTGACTCATGTATTCATGGTATAGAACTAGCAGTGCTATATCCTAGGCTTCCATCGCGGCCCGTCTAAGAGCGCCAGGGTTAGTATATCACCATGCCTACATTGAACCGCATTCATTGTTGCAGCAGGCGTTCGACGGACTTCGAGGATGTCCGCGTGAGACCCCGACTGCACGCGTCGGTCAGTGGCCCTGCTACTCCCGTTCGCTCGTGCACTGTTTCAAGGCCGTGGCGCAGCCAATCCCGGATGGGGAGGAACGAATGACTAACTAGGATCGGCGCCGAGACCAGGCAGGCACCTTTCGAAGAACATGAATGCGCAAGCATGCTTGTCCACGTCGACGTGGTACCCTTGCAGTAAGCTCAGAGCTAACGTGCCGGACATATACGACAATGTTACCACTCTCGGGCAAGCTCAGTCATGGCATCGACCGCCCAGGCTTCTTCCTTTGACCGATTCTATGGACGATCGGTTTGCCTAAGATCTCGAATCGCTAGTGGTAATCATCTCAGAAATCGTCGGTGAAGAATGCAAAAAATAGCAGAGTCCATTTCCTGTATATCTATGATCATACCTATACCAACTTTTAGATTGTCGCTCTGAACGACACATCTCAACTCAGTAAACACAAGGCGAAGGGCAAGATACAGACTCTAGCTAGCGGCTCGTGGTCGATGGAACATCAAGGTTGTTGTAAGCCATTATAGGGCTGCATCTTGCCACAACTAGGCCCCCCACCACGGGCATCACTAGACCGGTCTGGGCAGCTCTTGCCCCTGCACCTCAGCCTGACGAATTCACCATGACACGTTGGCTGAGCACTAAGCTAAGGCATCTCGCTTCGGTCTATACCGGTCACCCTTCTCATCACTAATGTCGGACGAGAAGTTGAACGAATTACGCATTTGACTTCGTTGTCGAATGCTAGCAAAAGACACATGCCTCCGCTGTTATTCACTCAATATCAAAAGTCGTCCTGGCCTCCTACGTTTCTGTGCCTGAGAAGGATTCTGCCTGTACGAGAATGAGCCAGCCACCAGCATTGCTTAGCCTGGATGGCACCACAAGGCTTCTTGTTCGTCAACAAACACTCCGACTCACCCAGTCTTTCGAGGAACACAGGCTGTGAGGCATCACTTGCATCGAGGGTGAACAAACATGTTCAACAGCAGAGATTCTGGAAGGCGACAGGGCCGAGGCAGAACTGGTATCGACCATTCGTCAGGGTTGATAGTTCTGGTCCATCAACACCGTGCGAATCATCGTTCTACGAAGACCTGACAGAGATCAAGAGTGAACGTAGTTCGCCAGAGCGTCGACGACCGGCATCACTTTTCCGAAGTTCGGCGGAATGTGAGCGGTCAACATCATCACCAGAGCCAATTTGGTCACGACGACGTCCAGGCGCTACGCAGCCACCACGGTCGGTGCCGGAAAACACAACCAGGCGGCATACCGTGCCACATACAGTCGTGGAGAAGAAGAAGCTCCAAGACGAGCCTAGGCGGATCGGCATCGATCCTATGATTATTCTCTCAAGCAGACTGGGAGACACAAACGACCCATTCAACTGCACGATCGTACCACTGACACCGAGGCTGAGGGACGTCGTCGCCCAGCATCTCCGATGGGCCGTTTCATCCGCGGTAAGCGACTTTGCGATCAAACAAGGAGTACAGCGAATCATCACCTCTGTTCTGACGGATCGCATGCACGCGACAGCCTTTCTTGCCATGGCCACCGCACAACAGAGAAGGACAAGCGACGTCGTCTTGCCTCACGACCACAGCCCAGAGTACTTCTCGTACCGCGCAACCAAGATCATCCGAGAATACATCGCGGCACGGCCCATGGAGGTTGAACCATACACCTTCGTCGACATCTTCCGCCTTGCGATGTGTGAGTGGATCAGCGGCAACCACAAGGCAGCACGGATCCATTTCTCGTACATTGCACGCAACTACGACGACTACAAGCCGCACGATGCAGTAGAGTGGCACTGCATCGAGGTGATCAGCACTGAGGACTTGTTTCTGGCCATTGACGTGGATGAGAAGCCTATGTTGTCACTGACCTGGGAGCCCGAGCTGGCCGCCGGACCAATCGTAGCGACTTCAGCAGTCGAAGATCCGATCAAGTCTACAATCGGGCGAGACAGGAACATCCGAGACGCCCGAGCCGTGTCCAGAAGCGCTTCAAGCTCCAACCAGAACAGCAGCCTCACCGCCCTGCTAGCTCACCAAGCCTCACTCAAACCGCCGGTGCAAACTCTCCTCGCGTCCTTGCAGTCGTTCCCCAAATACAGCCAGCTCGACTTCGGCGCAGCGACAACAGGAGAACGATGGGTCATGAAGCGCAGAATCCACGCGACGCTCCACCGACTCCAGAGCGTAGCAATCGCCGCAGAAGCAAGCGTCGAAGGGTGCGTACGACGCACGCTCCTCATCCTGCTGTTCCTAGCATCAACGACGCCCGCGAGACGTCTCGGCCGGACAGACATGGCACGACTAGCGGCGCGGCTGAGGCACGCACTCCTAGCGACCGAAGCTGTACAGAGCAGCCGGCAGATAGACTGTGCACCAACACCGGCATGTGGTAGAGGTGCAAACACCGACCACGCCATGCAGCAGCAGCAGCAGCAGCCTGAACTGTATCTATGGATGTTTGCCACTGGCTTGGCGGCTGCGAAGGAGGAGCCGGCGGACGAGGACTTGCGACGGTGGTTCAGCGAGAGAGCTGTTGTGCTAGCATTGCGGGTGTGCGGACCGCAACCGGTGCTCGAGCAGGTCAATGCTGTGCTGGAGGAGTATCTGGCGTTCAGCAGCGTGCACCGGGGTGTGGTTGAGGAACTTTGCGCGACTGCTAGGATGCGGAGTGTGCATTCGACACGCTTAACGGGCGGATCGAGGCTTGTAGATGGACTTTTGTGAGAGGCGGAGGATTGATATGCCAACGCCGAGATCAACACTAGGGAAGCATCTGGCACGAGCGTAATAGCAGGACGTGCTTACGGCGGGGATCAACAAGCTCTTCGTTGCTTGAGTTAGAACGACGGCCTCGCTATTTTCGGTGCCCAAGTAGCATCATTCCTCCCTAGATCCTGCATGATGGCTGCCTCCTGTCCATTTTGACCTGGTCCGTATGTTCCAAGGCTGTGATGGCAGCTGGTGCCGAGGACTGCTCCTTCAGCCTGCCCACCGAGACACGGATCTGAGTCCGTGGGGCTTACGCACACTATGTGCCAATAACTTTGTCCAAGTCGCCAAGTCGGCCGCTCTATTTGGTTATGCAGGAGCGCGAGCCTGCGTTTCGGCGTGTATAGTTTTACCGATGGTGGACCATCTGCAGGTCAAGACCTCTAAGCACGACGTCTTTTGCTTTCGCAGACTGAGCCATGCGAGCGGTTGCGTTTCTCCTCTGGCTCCAACTTTCTCAATGTGTGCCAGAGACACATCTGTTGGCGTCTCCTCCGTTCTTCTATCATCTCGCAATTGCATTCCTTGGCTTCGGAATGGGGATATCCATGTCGTCCTCTAGCTCTCCACTCCCCTCTGCACCCTCCTGCTCCTCCTCGTCGTAACTCGGCACAACCACGTCCCACTCCTGGTTGAGACTCCCGCTCACATCGACGTCCACATCCATATCCTCAGCCCCCTCGTCGGCGACCGCATCCGCGTCTGCGTCCGGCTGCAACCTGGTTCGGAGTCTGTAGGCGACCCAGGCCCCATCGCGCAACTCTAAATCTGCAAACGTCTCGACGGGCCCCTCCTTCTTCGCGGCCGTCTTTTTCTTGCTCGATGATCCTATGTGCGCCGCGAGACTCGCTCGGTCCTCGGCGTAGATGAAGCCTTTGGTGGGGTCGCGGCGGTCGGCGAGGATGCCGAGTTCGAGGGTGCTGGGGTCGGTGGGCAGGGGCGTGCTGCTGCCGGGGAGGGTGGTGATGTTGCGCGAGGCGAGAACGTTCAACAGGGTCTGTTTTGCGGAGGTGAGAGATTGGGAAGGGTGGACGGAGAGGACGGTGGTGGATTTATGGTGCTTGAAGAGGAGGGTTAGGTGGGTGGGAGTGGGGAGGGCGGTGAGGTCTTCCGAGGCCATTTTGAGGGTGAGGAAGAAGCTTCGATGTAGCAAGATAATCTCGTACTTGCGCCACTGAGACAGGCAACGATAGAGAGTGTACCTTGACTACAAGGTTGAGCACTGTTCTTGCACCTTTAGAGAAGTTGCCGCATACTCACAAATAAAGTTGAGGCGACTGCAGAGGAGGCTCCTTCCTAAAACGCGCTTTTGGCCGTGGACGCGTAAAGTGGTTTTGGTGCAAAGTCTGCAAACTCTACCGAGGCCTGTCGGACAGCTCGCTCAATCCGTCGCTTGTACCCTCCCGCCTGCTGCCATCCACTGCATGTGATGAGCTCGTAGTCTGCAGCAGACTATGTGGCCCTTCAGCTCAGACAGTAGCGAAGGACGCAGAGAGCGTGGTGCGCTGAGAGCGCCTCCCGCCCTACCTGCAGCCGAGCCAGACACAACTCTCGCTGAAGACATCGACGAAACTCTCCAGACCGTCACACGCCAGCCCCAGCGTCTCGGCCTCCACCCCATCCTCCGCATCTCACTCATCGGCGCAATCTCATTCGTCGCTGGCTTTGGACTCGGGAGTGCCCACGGCGCAACCACTGCAGCCCTCCGGTACCGCGCCGAGAACGCCCACCGTACGCCCACTTCCCGGACCGGCTGGTATCTCTACGGCAAATCTCGAAACTACCATGCGATCATCGGCGGTGTCACCGAGGGCGTCAGGAACGGGGCCAGGTACGCTGCTTGGACTACACTCTTCCTCGCCATCGAGGAAGGCTTGGATAGAGCGAGGGGTAAGGTGTTTGCGAGCAGGCAAGATAGGGAAGACGGCAGACTGGCGAAAGGCCAGAGGGATTTTCTGAACACAGTCTCTGCAGCCGTCGCTTTTTCAGGGTTGTATGGGTGGAAGAACGGGTTCGACAGGTGGTCAGCGCAGAGGTTGACCAGGTCAGCCGTGAGATTTGCCGTGCCGTTCGGGTTGGCCCAGGATGCTCTTGCTAGTTTGAGGGGGGATCGGCCTTGGTACGTGGAGTGGGTCATGGGGAGGACCGTTGAGCAGGACAGGGTTGGACATGCGATATGACTATAGTCTCCATCTGGCAAGGTTGTACACGCCTGTCGGAGACCGTCACAGTACTATTCTTTGTAGGGACAGCTCGCCATCTACGGGCGAAGTCGACTGACACTCCATCGTCCAGCTGAAGCCGTGGGATTTATCTCGTGCACGACGTGTACCCAACGCTAGCACCACTCTGCAGACAGGAACAAGATGTCCCTCGATGTTATGAGCTTGGCTTGTCCTTCACAGGGGATAGCCTGACTCTCAGTACATGCAGACAGCTGCTGAACGCTCGGCCCAGTGTTAGAGGGCGATGGTCCACGTCTGCGAAGAACCTACCTGCATCATCAGCTGGCAGGGTGAGAGAGGACTAGCTGGTACTTGCTCCTATTGAGCTCGTATATGCATGGCAACACAACGTTAGCCTGTGCATGCTCTCCAGTGGCTCGCCAACAAAAAGTCACCTCACATCATCCTTACCATGAGAAGAGAGAACAATCGGACGAGGACCTCCGAAAACTTCCTGTCGATACTTCTGTTTCTAGCATGTCCTAGACCGGGGCGTATCGGCCAAGGGACGTGCTAAGCAGGACCCTGCTTCAACTCCAAGCTAAGATAATGCTCTGTGGAGTGTCATGGCCTAGGAGGTTGTAGCTTACATCTATCTTTCACGGTGCCGCCGCAACGTGTACCAGGAAGATGGACAAGCTTCTGCTACGCTTTGGGTTCGCCGGCTATCCGACCTATACGGAGCCCGGAGACCTCATTTCCCCGTTCTGACTGTCAGGGCCAGAAACAATGAGTTGATGCGTGGGGTTCTCGGTCGTACTCAATGTCAGACGATGTGACGGACGCCACTGAACAAGTACCTGTTGGTAGATAGTTACTCAAACATTCAGATTGCTGGCTGTTAGGAAATGACAAGCCGTCTATGGTATCATCAGTGCTGCAGTAACATGCACTTACTACCATAGACACGAAAAGGAACGCTATATCATGGTCTCAGTCAGAGTGGCTCCCATCTACGAGTGCCTGTTCAGAGAAAAAAGCACTAGTCGAGCTCGAGAAGAAGCTGTACTGTTGCATAGGAACACGGGCACATCTATGCCGTTAGCAGAATAGCAGGCACGTCTCTTGTCACCCCTCCACACGTCGTATCCATCCCGTCCACTCACGCCTGCCGGCCCGTATGAGGTCACACCAGTGCAAATCTACCTTAGTCATCGTCTACCACTCCACCTCACACACCCTCTCTTGGCACGCCAAGGGTCCACCCACGCAATCCTCACCTACTTAATTGTTTTCGCACTCCCTCCAACCACCCATCCTTTCTTCTCCTCAAGGTGCTGGAAGGACGCCCAGACGAGCATAGACTAAGGTAGAGATAGCCCGCGCGCTATTCTCCGCGACCGAAGCGGGATCAAGGCCTGGCAAGCTTCCCGGGGGTCTCTGTTTCCCGTCAGGGCGGGCTCGGACCCAGAAGACTCGTCGCCATTCGGATCCTGACAACTTGATTTTTTTGGGGGTGGCTGTTGCGAACGCGGGCTTCGTCTCGCGGCCTGTCGGTGGCTTTGCACTACCGCCGTCGACGGGTGCTGCGGCTTTTACGCTTCTTTTTCTTTCGTCGTTGCTTTTGCCTTGTGCGAGGCTTTGAGGATGGATGGATGGACGTTCGAAGCTGGCTTGTTTTCCTTTGAGCGCTGGGTGTGCGGAGGGCCTGATACCGCCTTGAGTTGGTTGGCGGGTGTCTTGTGCTGACGAGAATTCACAGCAGGCTGGTTTCGAGGGCACGGTCCGCACGTGCTGGGTGCCAGATCGAAGGACGACCGCTGCCTCAGCGTGTGTTTACCGGGTGCACGCCTGCAACTCAGACACCCCGTCGTCCACACTCACACCGTCATCGCTGCTGCTATTATTACTGCCGAGTCGGCCTCGGCCAGTCGTGCGGCCCATCGCCGCCGTGGTGCCAGTCACCGTCCCGCTACCCCCAGCATCAGCCCATCTACGAGACGAGTGTCCAGAGCCGATCAGAGCGCTCTTGTACCAAAAACAACACCGAACAGACGAATGCAGGAAACAAGACGGGCGTCGAAGGAGTCGCGGACCAGGCAAACATCGGCAGACTCTTGTAACGGGGCTACGTCGACATCATGGCACGACGGTTGCCTTCTCCTATACCGCGGGCCACGGTGAACCCGATCGGCAGTGACGGACACAGACAGTGCAGTGGAGATAGATAGTGAAAGAAGCACATATCCAGCTCGTGTAATCAACATCCCTGACTCCGGCAGCTACGCATTATACCGACTGATCTCAGTATCCTAATACTCGCCGCTCGACAGAGATTCGCAGTCCAGCTTAGTGTCGCATGGGCTTCTCACTACTGCTTGGTGTTGGCTGGCCGGACCACACTAGACGTCTTCAGACTCCCTAGTATATCTTGCCATGGCCCGGCGAGTCACGCCGGGCGAGATCCAGGCTGGTATGGCCCCGAGGTGCTTTGCTACAGTCATGCCGCACGGTAAAAGAACGCAAGGACGACAAGGTACAAACATGACAAAGGTTAGCAGCTGAGAAGGCTCGCTCCAAAGGCTAACTGCCATCTACCCAAAGATTGCATGCAACCTTTCTTCTGGATCGAATTATTACCATCCACCGACTCACTCCTGAATCAATACTGCGCATTACTCTCGCAAGTCCAAGTACTCCCACCACTCCCGCTATGTATCGAGGACCCACTAGCATAAAGCCCAATCCCACAAATCACAGCGCCCATCAGCACTAATCCAAGATTGACAGCCGTCAGACCCATCTTCTTCCAGTTTCTGGTGTAACCTCCCCAATTCAAGAATAACCAGAAAATCCCACTGAGCCCATATGTGAACCACGACGCAAACAGGCTCGAAATCAGGGCGAGCAGGTTATTGAAGTTCGGGATACTCTCCGCAATGATCCATGCAATAACCCACAACGTCCCTGTGATTCCCAGCCAGGTCCCAGTGGCAAGCCAAGTGCGTTTGCTCATGTGACGCGTCCCACGGAAGATCCGGACATATATAAGTTTGCTGGCTATGTGGCCGTAGATCACACCAGCAACCACGATTGTGGGGATGGCGAGGCCCCACGCTATCTTACCCACCTTGCCGCCAGCGGACCCCAGAGCAGGACTGAGGACCTCGTCGCCTGCGTATGCGTAGCAGACCATGGCGACGATGAAGTACATGGTTGTATCTGTAATTTGAAGCGCAACGAGGGCTTTTGGGAAGTCTTTTGGCTCTTGCATCTCCGAGATGAAGCTGAAGAAGCTGACATGAAGTTGAAAGCTGATAAGAATGATTGATAAATAGCTATGAACAATGGGTCGTACAGTCAGACTATAAACAGAGTTTGACTGTGGGACGCTAAAACTATGGATGCCTGCCAAGCCTAAGGCATCTAGGTGCCTGATTCCAACTCTCCCCCTGGCTCGAGGATGTCGTCGAAGACGACATTCTCGAGGCTAAACCAGGTATCAGTGCACGTACTCCCCCTAACTCTTAACACCCATTCTCAATCTAAGATCCTCGTGGGTAGGCCTCGCCAGTACCTTCGTGAGAATATCTGCGAGATTGTCTTTGGTTGCGACACGAGCGGTCGTAATCTCGCCTGTTTCCACCTTCTCTCTAATATAGTGCCATTTAACATCAATATACTTTGACCGAGCATGAAACTCAGGATTCCGGGTCAGCTTCAGCGCGCAGTTGTTATCAATGAACAGTGGTACCGTCTGTATAGCTATTTCTGGCAACTTAAGATCGTTCATAAAGTTTCGAATCCAGATAGCATCTCTTGCAGCCTCGGCAGCGGCGATATATTCTGCATCCATTGTGGACTACGCAATCGTAGCCTGTCTTTTAGATAACCACGATATAGGCGCTCCTGCGAGCACAAACGTGTACCCGGTCGTTGATTTCCTTGAATCTTCGTAGTTAGCAAAGTCACTATCGACAAAACCTTAGACTGCTATATTGCCTTTCTTCGAGTACGCAAGACCCATATCCTTAGTCCTAGCAAGATAGGCAAAGATACGATGCACGGCATCTATATGTGCCTATATCGGATTAGAGGCGTACCGCGCGACGTAGCTAACAGCGAAGGATATATCCGGTCGCGTGCCGTTACTCAAATAAATAAGTGACCCGACCTTTAACTAGTAGTCATGCTTAAATGCCGGATCCGCGACTTTCCCTATCTCCTTCCGTAGCTTAATGTTCTTGTCTGCAGGTGTACTTACTAGAGCCATATGCTCGAGGTTGTACTTTTTTAACATCTGTTCCACATATTGTCGTTGGTTAACAGAGATAGATCCGACCTCTTGATCAACGTGCATACCTAGATAGTAGGAGCACTCCCCCTCATCTATCATTTCGAAAGTTTCAGACAACTGCTTCTTGAATCCAAGAATCTCAGCTTCGTCCTCGCCAAATATTAGGATATCGTCCACCTAGAGACACATAAAGAGTTTCTTTATCTCGTTGATGAATACACAGGGATCGTGTGCGGAAGCTCGCCATCCCCATGCTCCGATAGTGCTTCTAAACTTCTCGTACCAGGCTCGTAGTGATTGGTTTAAGCCGTATAGTGATTTCAACAACTGTAGCACGTAACCTTTTGGCAGTTTCATACCAGGTGGTGGCTTCATATACACCGTGTGTTCAAGGTCTCCATTCAAGAATGCCGTCTTGACGTCCATCTGGTGTATCTTCCAGCCTAGACGTGCTGCAAGTGCGAAGAGGATTCGAAAGGAGGCGGGCTTAACCACCGCGGCGAAGGTTTCACCATAGTCAATGCCCTCTCGTTGTTGAAAGCCTCTTGCGACTAGTCGTGCCTTGTATACTTTGATTCTACCGTACCGGTCCATCTTTCGTTTCCAGACATAACGACTTATGATAGCTCTAGCTCCTCTAGGGAGCTTTACGATCCTATAGGTTTTGTTCTTTTCAAGGCTCGCGTTCTCAGTTTTCTTTGCACCGGTCCAGGCCTTGGCGTCTGTGCCCGCATTGCCTCAGCGTAGCTTTGCGGGTCTGGCAATTTTGAGTAGTCGATCATCAGGGCATTTCCTACGAATGCCGCCACGGGTGTCCGATGGTTCTTAGCGACAATCTTGGCCTTCTTTGTCTTTGTAACCTTAGACGCCTTGCCTAACTCTAGAGATATACCCTTCCCGCCTATCTTTTTAATAGGTCTAGCCCCTTTTTTGATACTTTCTTCGGACCCTAAGGTAGAGTCCGATGCTTCATCGTCTTTCCGTGCTTACTGGGGCCGCTTAGTGCCTACTGGACCAGATAGGGGTGCGAGAGCCTCCTAGTGATTGTAGATCTTTTTCTTTAACCCGTTTGACTTGGCCCATCTGTCACTAGCGTTGTCGTTATGGACCCAGAGCACCCGACGAGTGTAGTTTCCAGCTAGGACTCCTACCAGTCGGATAGAATTTCGGAACACGACATACCCCAATTAAATGTCAATTCCTCGTTGCTGTCCCCATTTTTAGGCGATAAGGGCCAGTTGATCTATGCTTAGGTTGTCAAAATCATAACCGGCAGCGAAGGTTGCCATCAGGACTTCCTCGTCTTGCAGTGCGAGCTCAAGTGCCCTCCTCAAATCCGCAATAGTTAGCGGCGCTATATCGGGAAACTGATGAGTGATAGAGAGCAGCAGCGCATATAATCCGCACTCTAGATTCGTACCGGGAGTATTGACTCTTCGATATCCACGCGGGAAGCACCTTAGGAGCTCTGCTCTAGCTTCATTTCTAATGTGGTTTCTCAGCCACTCCCTTAACACCACAGGCCAGTTCTCCGTGTCATCGATCTCAGTGTTTAGAGCAGCTCCGGGGGTTTGATGTACGGTGCCCTACTGAATAGTAGGTTTCGCTCTACCTAGCTTAGCGGTTCGGACGCTCGCTCGTTTGAGGTGCTGATTCCAGTCCGGCTTAAGGATGACTTCGTTACCACTTCGGATCGTGTGTGTTCGAGTCGTGTATGCCTCGGTGTCGCCGTTTAACTTCCGATACGTGCATGACTTAATCGCGGATTTCTCTGCGACTTCGCCTGCTACTGCTTTCTCTGAGTACTCAACGCATCTTAAGCACGGTATACCGCCGTTGCATCGTCTCTTTAAATTCTTGCATGTTCTACACACAGTCTCTGCATCTTATGGTGGGTCAGTTCGGTACAAAGACTTGGCTCCTTCTACAGCATATGTTCGTGTAACAAGGCCTTCCTGCTCGGTGTACGCGCAGTTGCTCTTTGCCCTTACACACGTGGCACAAGGTCTGTTTCCATCGCAGTAAAGATCCGATCTGTTGCAGTTCAGGCATTTGGTTGTCGATAGAATTTGGCGAGGACCTGCAGCCTCTTCCGCGCTCCCGATATCTTTCGGATCGCATCTTTTGGAAGCTTGAGGAAGTTTTGCACAGTTGTTGCAGGGTTTTTTCCCATCGCACTTTATCTTTCGCGAGCGGCAGCGTTCGCATTTGATCTTCTTGGACCCTGCTGATCCAGTGCTCTTCTTCCCTCCTTTTACTGCGCCAGTCTTGTCTTTGGTACATACGGTCTTCTCGGAGCGCCCTAGACAGACATCGCACTTTTCAGAGGTTGGATCACTGTAGATACATCTTCTGTTCAGTTTAAAGCAGAGTCTACAGCGATCATCGTCAACACGTTGACCATATATGATCTGTTTCAAGATCGGTTTATCGCGATTCGCTTTAGGGATAAGCGCTTTTGTTTCCTTAGTCTGTTCCCGGCAGACCAAGCCGTCTGCGGTGCATACCGTGCACGGAATGCCGTTGTGGTCTTTGTCACACTTCCTCCTCATACGGAAGCAATGATCGCACCTTAAGTCGTCCGGTCTCAGAAGGTATAGGTTTTTGACAGGTCCGGCGGACGAGTTTATATAGACCTCTCTGTATTTCTTCTTAACTGCTAGAGGCTCGTCTGTCTCTGGTTCATCGTCAGACTCTGAGTCTACAAAGTCACTCTCAGCGTTAGGTGCTTCTTCTTCCTCTAGGGGTCCAATCGCCTCTTTAAGCACATCAAAATACTTCGAGGTTGTCCCGTCAGTCACGGCACCAGCGAAGAAAGAGTCGTAGTCGTCTATGCCGTACTCTATGTTGGTTATATCCCATGCAGCCCTCTGACGCTCCTCTTCGTTATCGTCTGTCTGATCGTTATCCGTTTCCACAGAGTTTTCTTCGGGGTCAATCAGATCACCAGCAACGCCATTTAGCCTATCTAGAAGGTCTTGCTCCATTTCCAGGGTAGGTGCTTCGTCGTCCTCTTGGCTTCCCAGTCTCTGAGATAGGTTCTCGTCTTGTTCCTCGGGCATATCGATATCGTCATCTCCGTGTTCGCCGTCAGAATCGCTAGCCGATTCCTCATCATCTTCCTGCTCTTCATCGCCCTCTTCGAGGCCACCGATATCGGTGGAATCGTTCAGGCCATCTCCGTCTATCATACGGGCTTGGCCTACTCGTATCACCCTCTTGAGGTCCGGCGAGTATATTCTGTAAATGGCCTCTCCATCGCATCCTATAAACCATCCATACCAGGCCCTTACGTCATGGAGTTTAGACTGTCTTTTCTCAGGGCGGAAGCTGGTGTATGTCGTGCTTCCCCATGTACGCTCTCTTGTGAGGTTAGGTGGGTCGCCGGTCATGGCTTCCCATGGTGTCTTCGCTTTACGCTTTTTCAACGCTCGTGCGGGTGCTCTGTTCTTAAGCCACACAGCGTGCTCCATAGACTCTGGCCACATTTTGTCACACTCTGCTGGGCTATTTGGGTTATCGACCCAGACCTGGCCGTCTCGCTTCTTTAGGATGCTAATAAACTCGTCACTCTTCTTGACAATCACGTCGGTGATACGTCCTATAACGTCTACATCATGATGCATAGCGGCGCTTCGTTCTCGGGTGGTCCTGAATTATCTTTCGGCGACTCCGTTCTCGTAGTGGTCATCTGGGGTAGTTGGTTCGAAACCTACCCCTTTCTTTGCGAGCCAGCGGGTGATGTTTCCATTCCGATGGAACTCGCCATCGAAACGATATCGTCGGATGTTGATACCCCAATCTTGTGAGATATACTTGTGTAGTTTCTTAAAGGTCTCCACCATATCGCCTTTTCGTTTCAACCTCGCAATCCAGGTAAATCGAGTCGCGTCGTCCGTAAATAAGATGATTCGCATTGTACCGTCGTAGGCTGCCACGTTGTTGTATAGACCCCAGGTGTCCACGTGGATCAGTCGGCCTTTTTCTCGGTAGAAGCGTTTTACCGGGTCTCGAGGAATCCTCGCGGTTGCTTTTGTCTGTGCGCAGGTAGGACATACGGTCTTTAGAAAAGCTTTAATCTGATTAGGCGTCAAATCCATACCCGTACTGCTTTTTTGTAAATTTAGCATATTCTGAAAGCTTAGGTGACCTAGTCGCCTATGCTATACCATGACGGCCTTGTCGTAGTCTACGGCGGCCACCAACGGTTGCTTGTTGACTATGGGTTTCGCATGCTCGACTTAGAACAGGTTGTTGACTTTCCTGGCGAAGCCCACGACTTGCTTCCCTACTTTAAGGATCATGCCCTTGTTACCGGTGTCAACGGTGACCTTGTTTCCATCTATGAGCTTGCCGAGGGATATAAGGTTATAGGTGGCTTGAGGGATGAACTCTACATCCTGCAATATGCCCACTGTCTGTTTCTTCGAGGGCGATCGTATAGTGAACTTCACGGTGCCGATGCCCTGTGACTGCATTGTATTGCCGCCTGCTGTTCGGACGATAGTGTTACTGCTTCTCATGTCGGTGAACCATTTTTTGTCATTGAAGATATACAAGCTGCAACCAGAGTCAATCATGACTGCGTCTAGGCTATCGAACTCGCCAACTGCAAGTGCTACCGGGACTTCATATTGTCCTTCATCCTTAGCCGATCTACCACTGCGTACAATTTCTCCCGTCCCAGCCGCTCCACGCTTGCTCTTGTACCTACTACTCGTCGACGTCGAGGTCTGTGAGATGTAGTTAGCAGCGGGACCAGTAGGCTTGGGTTTTAGGAGCGTACCTATGTCGTGGGTGTGATCGTCTTAGGAATCGTCGGCGGCGACGAAACCAGAGAATCCTTTGGTTTCAGACTTGGTTTTTCCCTTTAAAGGTAGTCGTTCTTTGATAGCCTTCGGCATTAGTTCAGGATGCTTGGTCCAGCATTTGTCTTCAGTATGACCTCTCTTGTTTTGGCATTTCTCATAGGTGCAGTTAAGGTTGGAGTTAGCCTTCTTCTGACTAGACTTGCCTCGGTTGCCGCTGTCCTGACCTTTGCCTTCACGTCGGTTGTTGTTGATATCTCTACCACTCTTCTCTTTCTTACCTCGAGCGGCGCGGGCATTTCCCTCTTTGATTAGGTGGTCGATAAGTACGACAATGTCGTTCTCGTCCTTCTTGCCGAGTGCCGTAAGGGTCCATTGGTAACTGTCCTTCCAGCCATCATAGGAAGAGGGGAGGCCAGCAAGGATATAGTCACACAACTCTTCATCAGAGATCTCTTTCTTAACTTTCTTGAGGTCACTCTTGATTCGCGAGAATTTATCGACATAGGTCTGAGCGTCATACTTGCAACCAGTAAGTGTCAGGGTATTCAACTCCTTCAAGAGCTGCTGTCGTGCGAGGTTATCAGGGAGCTTGTATCGAGAAACGATAGTGTTGTAGGCTGCGACAGGATCTTCCTCATCCTCTAGAAGTGCCTGTATAGTGGCAGACGTCCAGTCGTTAATGAGTATCCAAGCAGTCTTGATCTTCTTCTAACCTTTCTCCCATTTCTTATAGTCGTGCTGGAATCTAGTGTTACCAGCGGCTGCATCAGAGATGATGTGGTGAATAGTGGTAGAAGCTGTGCTGTCTGGTGTGCCTGCGACGCCAGAGGTGGAGTCGAAAGATCCTAGAGTTAAGAGGTTCTAGAGCTCTCTAGCGCCGACTCGCGTACGCGCTTGTCGCTGACTCTAGGTAGCGTCTCCTTCTCTGGTCGCTGATTGGTAGATGCCATCATCCATGTCAGGCTCTTTCGCAATAGGTGTGAAGGTACCCGACAATAGGTCCCAAACATCCTTGGCCTTCGCCGCTTTCTCGAAGTTGCGGTTCCATGCGATCCAATTATCTTTGCCGGTGAGGCAGACAACCTGGTTCGACCCCATCTTCTCTTTTCTGGTGGCAGTCTCCTTGACCGCGCTTCAGTATGAAACTTCTGCGCACCTGCGCAATGTTATGATCTGATCAATGAATCTTTCCTTTATCCAACTTTCACGGATTCTAAGTGGCTCATAACCAGTTGAAAGCTGATAAGAATGATTGATAAATAGCTATGAACAATGGGTCGTACAGTCAGACTATAAACAGAGTTTGACTGTGGGACGCTAAAACTATGGATGCCTGCCAAGCCTAAGGCATCTAGGTGCCTGATTCCAACTCATGACCTGCATAGGCGAACACTATATTCGTGACGGAGAGGAAGGCTGACTGGAAAGATGTGCCCGGGGGTGCTGTCCCACGGAACTGGGAGTTGGACGGATTCTCGGCGCCGAGCGCGATCATGGTTATAAGCACTGCTGTTATGATCGAGACGAAACTGGCGCAACTAAGCCAAGAAACCTTGAGGAGGGTCCTGGGTATATCGCAGATCCAGAAGATGAGGAGACCGACAATGCCCCATACAATTGTGCAGGTTGCGGAACTGGTGAGAGTGTTCAGGCAGATTGTCCATGTCAGGATATGACTGGCCATGCTGAAGACGAGGAAAATGGTTTGTGCTGCGCCTCCGACCTCTCTTGCAACGGATGCGATGGTAGAACCGAGGGGCCGGAACAAGACGTAGAATGCGTCAGCCATATTGTGGACCCCAGGGTGGGCGATCTTGAATTGTCTGTGTTTGTGTCAGCATGGACTTGGGTATGCGTGCGACCGGACGTGCGACCGGACGTGGTGCCTACCCGATGACATATCCAGAGTACGTCGCAATTACACCAAGCACCACGATCAGTATTGCTCCTCCAATCATGCCGATAGACGCCAGCACAGATGGTAGGGACAGGATCCCTAGAGAGATGGTCTCCGCTATCATGATCATGGAGCACTGCCACCACTTCAAGGTTCGGTATTTGACATCTCCTTCCTCTTCATCGCCAAAGGGGTCGCTGTCTGACTGGTCTTGCCATGCTGAAGACTTTCTCTTCTCGGCATTGGCCTTCTGGACTTCCGGATCGTCTTGCAGCGATTCAGGCAGCTTCTCTGGATCATATGGTGTCTCATATGAGGGCCTTAGAGTAGGAGAGCGGGAGCGGGGACCGGAGCCATATTCGAACATTATGATAGCAGAGTTGCGATGCTGCTCCTAACTGCTTTGCCGTAATGAGGGATCTGTGAGGCTATGCATGAAGCCTGCAGCGGCGGTGCGTTAACGTGAAAGTGTGGTTGTGCCCGTGGTCAGCTCAACAAAGCGGGAATGAGCACGCAGTCGCAAAGCAGTTACAGTAAGCACAAGAAAATGGAGGGCGTAAAAAAGACTGAGCGCGTGAGTCAGCACTACCCATTTGGTCTGCTCACCATCGTCCCGTGCGGTCGGGTACTTCCAGACGCTCGCACGAGAACACCTGTGCAACGCGCTCAGGAAGGAGGTGATCGGCGTCATGCAGCGATCATGGTGGCAGAGCGTGCGCCATCTTGAGCCATGGGAAAGCTCGTTGATCGTTGGCTCATGTGAGGTCAGTCTTTAGCTTTGTCCCGTCAATGCTTCCAATGTGTCAAGCTTCGTCCTGCTCGTGCTCGTATTGGGCGTTGACGGACGATGGGTCGATCCTCCGCATTTCTAAGTCATGCGTGGTGATGTAAGAATGCCGAAGATATCCTAACCATATCGAGGTCGAGCATGAAGTTTGCAAGGTCCTCACGCATACATCACGTAAAATGGAAAGGGCGCGAAAGACCGTCGACGCGTGCCTACCTAGGTAGTCATTACTGCCGGAGATAGTCCTACTGGTCCATTGGGAATGGCCCCAACGAATTCGTCAAGACGTATTGAAAGTATAGCTGAATAACGTGTAGCCATGTTCAGGTCTTCTGTCTCTGACGCATATCGACGATACCTCATGTGACACCTTATGGAGTGTCTCGGGCGTGGTCACACAGTGTTCAGCAATGATAGTCATGGTAGAATAAGGTAATGTTCGTGGAGCCGTCTACATGGAATGGGCCCCACAGCAAGTCAACCCCAGTGTTGTACTACTGCACTACGTCACTGGCAGCATGGTCTTGTAATGGGAGCAGATACATGCCAGACGTCGCTGCTGGCAGATTTCGCGTTGCTTACCATCTCTCGTTCATTAGATTGAGTATTGCGGTAGCCACGCGCCCAGCCAGGTCTTTTTCCGTGCGTTGGCTGCCATTTTCGCAGCAGAAAACTTCAAGTGAGAAAGCTGATCTAAGTGGAATTCCACACTGACCCTCTTCAGCCCCGTTCATCCGTGCGATGATGTAGCTGTAGCCAGCTATTGGAGTGACTGGGGTGACAGGGGCAGGTTATGTAAGTGCACCAAGATGACTTGTCTGCCCCTGTATGGTACTACTGACCGATCCATGGCCGCTCCGACTTTCGGGATTCTCCCCACTACAAGCACATGGCTCTATGCTCAGTCAGCATTGCAGCAGGTGGCGTCTGACGTTCCACGTGCAAAGATGAGAGAGTTGTGTAAGGGGGCTATTCTTAGCTGTATGCGAACCAAGGCAGGCGCAAACTTCACGGTACTGGACTCTTCCAGGGAAGTTAAATCTCGTGGATTACGGCACGGGAGGAGTGGGCTTTTTGGGCACAGATTAGCAGCCTAGAATTCGCACCTGGAGATGGTTCCATGGCCCTCAGCACGAGCGCTACCTAGGCAGCTTAGCGTGCTAATTAGCCAAGCGGTCCGCCACGCTTCAAGCTCACATGGCTCGTGCTGCCACTAGAACTGGAAGCATGAGGAAGGTGGGGTAGTTAGCACCCGACGCTCAAACGGTCGTCGTGCAATGAAATCGATGCCATGCTAGATAGACCCTGGCCGTGTGAGGTGTATCTGCGTGTGGCGTGCTTCAATCGCACTTTCTCTCAGTTGATAGTCTATCTCTACTCAGCGAAGTGGCAGCAGCAGCAGCAGCAGCAGCAGCAACGCGTTCACGTGTCTACCCTCTGCCATCGGCCGCCTGCCGCGACGACCGCCACGAAGCGTAACACGTTTTGCGACAGTCAAATCTTCCTCACCCACTCGCAAGACGGTTACAGGAGTAGTGTCGTATCAGAAACATCCATCACCGACTGAGTCTTCTGCTGAGTGCTTCAGTGGTCTCAGCAGCTCGACCACGACCAGGGGACCTCTTGGGAGCCTCCATATCCTCCTACACGAGATCCTTCGCGCAGTGTGCAAGGCGTCCGCGCTTTCTGCCTGAGCTGAGCCTCCTCCAACTCGCGGGAAAGCAGCAAACATCTATCCGGGTCGAGTAGTGGCATCGTCTCGTGGATGAGCACCGAACATTGCCAGCGCTGCGGGCTTGCCCGCTAGCAATCGAAGTGTCATAGCCATCCATACAGAGGAAGATGAAGGTTGCGCTCGATGCTGGATTGCTAGTGTGAGAACAAGAGTCGGCTCCAACAACAATGCGACGACACCATGGTCGAGCACCCTCCCCCTACGCCGGTCGTACACCAACGCCTCCCTCGGCCGAAGTCACCTTGATCCGCAACTTCGATCATGTCGTTAATCCGACCAGACCAGCGAGGCAGTCCCCCCTCGCGACTTCCCAGTTCCAAGGCATGCCTCTCGATCTCGTCGACCGCATACGAAGCTTTCCTCTTTTCCAGGCCGCCCCTGACGATTTCCTCTATGAGATTGGAAGAGCCCTCAAGCCACAGATGCACGCCCCGAACGACTATATCATGACCGAAGGAGACGATGCCAAAGCCATGTACTGGGTCGTCCGAGGCGCAGTAGCGGTCTGCTCAAGAGATGGTGAGTCCACCTACGCAGAACTGAAACAGGGCTCGTTCGTGGGTGAGATTGGTATACTCATGGATCGGCCAAGGACCGCCACCGTCATTGCCCGAACCCGCTGTCTGACCCTGCAGCTCAAGAAGGAGGATTTGACGCGCATCTTGCCCAGGTTTCCAGACATCGAACGAGCCATCCGAGAAGAAGCCTTGGAACGTCTTGCAATACTGGAGAAGAAGAAGGTACAGAGCGCCAGTGCCGCCCCCACCGAGCGAAGAGGCTCCAAGAGAACTAGGGAGCAAGGCGATGAGATGGAAGTCGATGAAAAGGACACCAACAAGCGGAGGAAGTCCCCAAGTCTCGATGTCAATCATGTCTCGCCTGCGAGCGCCTTGGGCTATGGCCTGGTCAACGTGAGAACACTATTGAAAGAACTGCCACTCTTTGCAAATCTACCACCCGAGCCACTGCACTTCCTCGGTCTGAATGCTCAGCCAACCAGTTTTCCGCCCTTCGCCGACATCATCAAGCAGAATACGGCCGGCAGAGAGGTCTACTTCATTGTCCATGGAGAGGTCGAGGTCATCACCGAGCACGACAAATGCACTCGCAACAATTCGCTGCCAGCTCCCGCAACTGTCAAGGCAAGACTACGCTCCGGCCACTATTTTGGTGAAGTCGTAAGCTTGTCTTTGGCTCCGAGAAGGACTGCAACTGTCAGATCGGTCACTCAGGTCGAATGCCTGATGATACCAGAGAACGTTCTCGAAGAATTCTGGCGTCGATGTCCCCCGGCGCTGAGGGCACAGATGGAGGAGACTGCCAAACAGAGGCTGAAGACCAATTCGGAGCCTGACACCGCAATGGCAGATGCTGCTCAACCTCCAAACATGACAAAGCTGGGTCTGGACGAGCGCCTAGGCAAAAGACCCGCGCGACCACCGAGGGTCACGTTCAACGATGCGGAAATGACTGCTCCGATAGCACCTTTGACCCCCGATGAGCCCACCGCTGCCGAACCCCTTGATCCAGATCCTTTCCTCAGTGAAGCTTTAGACAGTGTCCGATCACGATCTCGAAGGGGTTCTCTGGCGCCACCACCACCTGACGAGCCGGTCCCCAAACCCTCGGCCAAACCACGGCGCTCGCCAAGAGGCTCCCCAACGAGCTCACCAAGAGGATCGCCGACGTCCTCGACAGGACCAGCCTCACCCTCGACCGCTCTCCCCACCCCATCTCCTTTAGCAGAGGAGAGCACCCCTTTCACTTTTTCAGATCCATTCTTAACCCCTCGGCCACGCCCTGCAGCACGAGTCGCTGATGGAGAGAATCGTGGTCGGATTCCTGATGAAGTCCTCGTCCTCGTCCTTCGCCATCTCGAAATGCACGAGCTGATGCGTCTCCAAGCCGTCTCGCTAAATTGGCAGAACGTCATCAACAAGTCTGATAAGCTCTTACATCACCTCGATCTAGCCCGTTATAATCGGAAAATCACCGACGATCTCCTTATCAGGACTATCATACCGTTCGTTGGATCGAGGCCGAGAAGCATCGACGTATCCAATTGCTTCCATCTCACAGACGAAGGTTTCTCTGCGCTAGTCGAACATTGCGGTCACAATGTTACATCCTGGAAGATGAAGAGCGTGTGGGACGTCACAGCAAACGCAATCTTCGAAATGTCAACCAAAGCCAAAGGTCTGGTCGACATCGATCTCAGCAATTGCCGGAAAGTTGGCGATACTCTCCTCGCACGTATTATTGGTTGGGTAACGCCCCAGCATCCCTCACACATGCACATGACAGGCCGCCAATCAAGCATGAAGAATCGACCAATGCTGCGGACCAGAATGCCAGACCAACAAGCCAACGGCGCTGCAATTCCTTCGGCAGGCACAGTCATTGGCTGTCCTAACCTGAGCACAATAACTCTCAGTTACTGCAAGCATGTCACAGACCGAACAATGCACCACCTCGCCACCCATGCCGCCGGTCGTCTCCAATCCCTCGATCTAACAAGATGCACCACAATCACCGACACAGGCTTTAGCTACTGGGGCCAAACCATCGTGAAATTCACCCGCCTTCACAAACTCGTGTTGGCTGATTGTACGTATCTATCCGACCAGGCGGTCATATACCTCACCACCGCCGCCGGCCAGGCTCTCCGCCACCTCGACTTGTCTTTCTGCTGCGCACTATCCGACACGTCGACCGAGGTGATCGCTCTCGGCTGTCCGAACCTCGAGGTTCTAGACATGAGTTTCTGTGGAAGCGCGGTGAGCGATGCGAGCTTGAGAAGCGTGGGCAACCATCTGGCGGCTTTGAGGGTGTTGGCGGTGAGAGGCTGCGTGAGAGTCACGGGGATGGGCGTTGACAGTGTGGTCGAGGGGTGCAAGGTTTTGGAGAAGTTTGACGTGAGTCAGTGCAAGAACCTGGCGGCGTGGAAGGAGAGAGGCGGTGTTCAGAAGTGGAGGGAACGGGGGAGGCGAGTCGAGTTTTTGATGATGAGGTGAGACGAAGAAGTGGTGGGCATTTATCTATCTATCTCTTTATTCATCTGGGCAGATGAGGCGGGCGGTGCGGCTGTTTGTATCGGCGATTTACTTACGTTGGTTTATTTACATGATACCCTTGTCGCTACTTATGTGGGAAATAAGACGAAATGGACTGGGAACGAGAATAATATGAGATGGATTTGGGACTGTTCGCGGACGAGTTTTTGTCTTTTGATGACACTCGACGTTTTCTCGTCAACTAGCCATCACTTATCAATCCATGCCACTTCGACGAGAGAGGACCCGGGGCATTTCAGACAGTGCCCAAGCAAGCCCGCGTCCTCCTCGCATGCATCCAATGTCCTCGTCCCCCAGCACGATTACCCATCTGGCGCGGCGCAGGCTGCTATCCTGCCCTCACCATAGCGTCCGTGGGTCTTCCCCGTCGTAATCGGGCGACCCGCCGGTGTACTCGTCGTCGTACTCCGGGTCGTCTTCTTGGTACCCGTCCTCGTCGTACTCGTCCTCGTCCTCGGAGTCCGTGGCGATGATGTCTTCGTCTTCGTCGTCTGAGTAGTTGTTCCGCAGGGTGCTGTTGGTCCAGTCGCCGTAGAGTTCTTTGCGTTGTTCGTCGCTGGTGGCTTTGTGGGGTGGGGCGGGTGAGGGTGAGGGGCCGGCTGGCGAACGTTTGGAGGGTTGTTGACTTGTTGAGGTACTGGTGGTGGTGGTGGTGGCTGAGGCTCAGGCAAATGTTTACTGGCTGTCGAGGCGGGACTCTGTGTGGGTCTGCGTGGTTTGGAGGCGTCTCGGACGGCTTCCCAGATTTTGTACAGTCTTTGACTTGCTGCTGATTGGGGTGATGGAGTGTATGTTGTTGATGCTTGAGGTTTGGAGGCCGGCATAATTAGTTTGCTGGGCTGTGGTGCGGCTTCTGGTGCTTTTGTGTCAGGGGTTGGGTATGAGATTTCTGAGGGTGTAGCGGCTGAAGCTTGGAAAGGCATGGGGACGGGTACGGATTTGGTGGGTTGTTCTTGCAAGCGAAGCTCGCGGGTGCGAGAGGCCAGCGAGTCGTAAATATCCTGGCATCGATTCTGTTCCTTCGTGTCATCTTGGCGGGATATCAGTGTTTTCAGCAGTGGAAGGGTTTGAGAATAGGCATCAAGCGCTTCTGAAAACTGCGAGGACTTGTCATATGACACCGCTTGTTGCCGTTTCTCTAGCACTGCCATTTGAAGACGCTGCATTGATGCGTTGTGATAGATTTTGGAAGCATCGGGTGGTAACGGCTCTGCGGATATAGAAGCAGGTGCAGCAATGTTCTCAGGCTGTGGGGTGTTCGAGTCGCGAGTCGAGCTGACATATGTCACAAAAGCGGGATCTTGCTCAATGTCTGCTTTTGACGGCAGGGATTCGTTAGTGGCTGCCGAGGCTGATGACTCGGCTCGTGGTGAACCGACTTCAGAATTGCGTCTCTGTTCGGAGCTTTGATCGATGACATCTGCGGAGTCTTGCTCGAATTCGTCTTGTGGTATCAGCGGCTCATCGAAGTCTTCCCGCCGTGGATGTTCTTCGGCGATCTCTGTAAGGAAGGGCTTGACCACACCTTCTGATGGCAATAGACGTTCTCCGTCTTCTTGATCGAGCGGCTGGAAGCTCACCTCGCCACATAGTGAGTTGAATCTCTGTTCTGGGCTCCTACTTATGACCTTGATGGGAACTAGCTCTTCCTTCATCGCTGGGGCTGGTAGTAGTTCCGTGATGGCTTCCTGCTTGAGCAACTGATCTTCTGTCTCGCTAGGTGCCAGATTGATGTTATGGTCTGTAGCTTCATTCATCATCTGAATACTGCTTTGTTCGATCCCTGTTTCTAACGCTAGAGGTTCTTCGCCAGCTGCCTGCTGTCCAGGCTCGTTGGTCTCTAGGGGGAAACTGGCAGTGTCTAGTGCAATTTCCGGTCCTTGTGGTAGTTCCTTTTCACGATCGTCCTGCCGTTTTGGTTCGTCATTCTGTGGTAAGGGGTTGTCAGCATGTTCACTGGCTTCTTTCTCTCCACATTTTTGCTTTGTGGGGTCCTTATCCACCAGCAGCACATCGGCAAGGTCTCCATGGCACCAGCCGCCAGTTGCTTGTTGCCCTTCAGATGTGTCGCTCTCAGTGGCAAGACTGACATCCTCATTGTCTAGAGATTCCTCTTCACCATCTGCGTGTCGTTGTACTGCAGCCCCCTCCTCTTGAGTGGCATCCTTAACCTTCTTATCGGCCGTGTTGTGTTTTGTTAATATGTCGACATAGCCGGCACTGATGTGTTTGTCAGTGTCCTGTTGTTCTTGAGACTCACCGTTTTTCGAGTAGGTACTGGAAATGTCCCCCCGAAGCATTTCCTCCTTGTAACCTGCTTGCTCATCGGCCCGTCGGACTTCCAGGAGTGGGCTAGAACAGTCTATGTCGACGTTTTCGCCATCACTAATGTCCTGTACCCCAGACGTAGCACACTCTTTAACAACAAGAATCTCCCTTCTAGCAGCTGCCTCGCTGGCAAGTGGACTCGCCGAGCGCTCAGCTGTAATGACTCAGCCGCTAGGTTCGTTCTCATCTTCTGAGTCTTGTCTGGCGGGTATCTTCGTACCGTAGATTTCTGAATGGCCGTCAAGCTTCTGGACACCGCGAACATCAATCTCAGCGGGATGAGCTCGGGTATCCTGACTATCGGCTTCTTCCATGCTCTCCAATGACTCTCCTTGTGCTGTGTAACGTACCCCGCGAGCGGCGAGGTCTTCTGACAGCTCTTGCATTTCGTTCGCGAGTTCTGCCTCACGGGCTTCGACACCCGCAAGTAGTGCACCAAGCTCTTTGGGGCCGTATCCACTACGGGCATGGACGGTCTTCGCCTCTTTCAATGCATGTCTTTCTTCTTGATATCCTCGCATTTTCGACTTCAAGTTCTCCAACACTAGTCTTTCTGCATCTGCTTCATCTACAAGTTGGAGCATCTCG
Organism: Knufia petricola; assembly: GCA_002319055.1. Classification (NCBI taxonomy): domain Eukaryota; kingdom Fungi; phylum Ascomycota; class Eurotiomycetes; order Chaetothyriales; family Trichomeriaceae; genus Knufia; species Knufia petricola. The sequence goes on along the minus strand of NMUC01000027.1, from coordinate 27,472 downwards.
TGGATTTCGTCATAGATTGCTGTGTATTCCTGAGATTTTAGTGAACTTTCCTTGACAACAAGATCTCTGGTCAGGCAGCTAAGTCGAGATGGCACCGCTGCATTTAATCCAAGTCGCCTTGCTAGAGAATTCGTCATTACGTCTCGTGCAGCTGTTAGCCGTTGCTCTGCATGAATGAAGTCGTCGTATTGCTGCTTCGCTAGCTCTGTTGCAGCATCGACAACTTCCAAGTGGTGATCGATTGCCTCCAGCATGTTACTTTTAGTAGACAGGTGGGAGTCCTCGACTCGTTCGAATACATCTGACAAATCTGCATGGAGGATACTGAGCCGGCGTTGTGTGGCATCCAGCGAGGCAAACACTTTGTGGCGAGTCTTGTCGTGCTCTGAGAAGTGTTTGTAGAAGCTGACTAATTCCATTAATGCATCGTAGGTCGCTTTGGGGATCTTGATGTGACTGGAGTTGTCTGAGTCTATCTCGGGCTTCACTGGGGTCTTGTCAACAGCTTCTTGGACTGAGGCTTGTCTGAACTCATTCTCTTGGGGCGTGGAAGTATATTCGTCAGTATGCAGAATGGAGGAGCTCTTCCCCGCCTCGTCATCTTTCAGGCTGACCTCCTCATACCGATCTGGGATTGGTGAGGTCGGCTCATCGAAGAACTTATCGTAACATTGGTCAAGTGCTTGTATGAAAGTAGCTGTGATAGTGGTCTGATTGTCTTGACGCTGGGAGTCACATTCATGGAGACAGAAAGTGGACGATGTTTCCGGTTCCTTGACATCTTCCAGGCCGGTGTCTACATCCTCGGTGAAGGCCAACGAGCTTGGGTCTTGTGCATCATAGAGGTGCTCGAACGCATCCCAGATTGCGTTCTTGATATCAACCAACATTCTGTTAGGCTATCGCACGACTCGGTCTTAGGTTCGTGCGCGTAGCCACTTTGTCGGTAGCTGACAAGATCAAGGCAAGTTAGAGATGATCCCGGCTGGCTCCCAGCGCTGGTGCCGGATGCGGTACACGGTCGAGGACTGCTCTTTCAGAGGCAACAAAGCGACGTTGACCAAGGTGCGGTCTGTGCGCCGGTCTGTGCGTCGTTGGACGGGCCATTGTCATTGCCTTACCTCCAGGAAATAGCCTCGAATGCGGTTGAATTGACGGTTCCACAGTCATCGTGCATATTGAGCAAGACTCCTGCCTCGGAGACGTTATTCAGGGGGATCCATGAGATCGATTGTACTCGCAAACCGCCTTGCCAGGTAAGGGATAGATGCTCGTTGGAGTCCTGGCACGAAGCAGTCACGACCATGGCTATAGCGACAGAGGGTTGATAAAGGTCTAGGATAAGAAGCAGGACTCTAATAAGGCACTAGGATGTCGGTACTCCACTAAGCTAGCTTAGACCTGAAGGTGCTGACTTAGGCTCGGCGAACCTGCTTCATGGATTCGCAGCCTCGGGCACCACCGCGACGCGTCGCTTGCCTTCCATATTGTTGTCTCAACAGAGTCCCCGATGGTGCTGCGAACCATACTCTGTATGCTCACGTGTAGAGAATCTCCATCCACCTAAGCTCTGATCTTGGACAACGCAATGAATATCACACCAGCAGGATGTAAGTGTATCATCATAAGCGAGATTTAGCCAGCTGCACCGGGCAAACATGCCAGCAGCCCAGGAAGCTCTGGACGCGTCTGAAACCTACACGAAAAGAGCCGCGAAACATGAAGTGAACAATTGGTCAGAGCTATAGCACGTCAGATTGTCCCAGTCAAATTCCGTTTCATACGGGCCAAGGTGAGGAAGTGCATAAGCAAGTGAGTACTACTGCCTCTTCCAGGGACGTCCTCTAGTCGTTCAGTGACATTGTCGACCACCATGACCGATCGATACTGTTTTCCTCTTGATGCTTCACTCTCGATTTCTTTTTGGAACTGACACACTGATGCACACGCAACTGCAGTGTTTCTAACCGTTCTATACTTCATGGGGGGAAAACCTTGAGTTTTCGTCCTTATCACCTTACGTATCAAGACATTGGAAGGTTTCTGAGAAGCATATGTGCCTCCAGAGCTCAACAATGATCTGTTAGCCCTACACTATCGAGTTGTTACGAGCCCCTCTATGTAGTTCATCGTCTTTCACTTCAGCCGTTTGCAACCCAAACCTGTTGTCTTTCACATTGGTGTGCAAACACCTACACAGATCGGTTTGCAAGTCTCAAGGTGTTGCTACTGACAAACAAGGAGGGGTACAAAGTTGCAACAAAACAGGCTAAAGGACTATTCTCTTACCAAGGTATATTTTCCACAACCTCAGAGCATTGAAATTCACTGTCATTCGCTCAAGGTTTGTGTCAGCATGCACGATAAAAGGCTGGTAGAGCACTGTACAACGGCAGTGAGTATGACAACTTGACCTCACGCCCCAGGGAAGCAGCCGTATTCGAACAAGTGCAAGTCAACAATGACTTGAGGACCGTGACAGAACCAAAACCGAAATGGCCTACCACTCATGTTGCTATTCACTAAGCGAATACAGTGCAAGTGCGCTGTGGTCACTTGGACCGGTTGCAACAAATCTTATACATATATATCTTATAGGTTGTCCATTGCTATACGACTATCATTTGATTCGTCCATCTTCTGATGAGTGCCAACTGTTAATCGCCTAAGACGGTCGATCTCTATGACTGACTATCGTTGAAGAATTGCCGACAGTTTGAGTTGTTGATGCGTTCTTCACGTTGTTAAGTTCGTTTCTTAACACGGAAGATAGTCAAGTCGAACACCATGGTCACAGTTAGGAACTCATCTCAAGAGCTATTCGCCAATGAGAACCTAAGCGGAGTCACCCCCCTTTTTAGTACCCAAGAGGAAGACTCATTATATTCAGAAGAGAGCCTGACTGAGCGTACACCCGAGGGAAGCTTTAAGACGACACTCAAACCTCCCAGAAGCGAAGAGGGAGATGAGATCTATAACCACGACGACAGCTCCAACCACGACGACAGCTCCAACCACGACGACAGCTCCAACTACGGTGATAGCTCCAACCACGATGACGAGCGATGCAGTACCTGCGGCGAACATATCAACATTTGCCGTCATTATCGATGTCAACTTGATCACTGCTCTTTAGTCTGCAGCTGCCCAACATGTAGATTTTGCTTGAATGTGGTCTCGGCCTGCTCATGTCTCGATTATGCTTTGTGCAATAAAAAGCCAGATCGGTGCTGCTGCGTTCGTCCAAGCGATCCTAAGGTTCGCATCGAGAGCAGCCGACGAGTGTTCAACATTGTCCGCTTCGTGAGGCCTGACGAGCCTGCCTCCGTGCCTCGGCCTGAGACCGTTGTCTTGCAAGGTGACATGATGGCCGTCGTCATCATCAGGCACCCCTTCCCGAACTGGAGAGGCACCGTAAGAGACCTCAAAAAGCGCAGCCTGAGTAAGGTTGTGATTGCTAAGCAGAGATTGACCAAACTCCTAGTAGTTGCACTAAAGAAAGCAATTGCGAAGTATAAAGAGCGCAGAGATTGGCGGAAGCATGTGATGGACCGTCGAAGAGTTACACTTTCGGAGCCGAAAGTGGACACTGATTATAAGTATGTCATTGACAGGGCTGGTCTTCGAGACATGGTTACACAGCTGGCAGGTCTACTAATGGATAGAGCGTATATCAGCTTCGATATTGAAGCAAATGGGTTGGGGCACGAGTCACTACTGTGTGTGATGTAGGTTCGGGACCACTTGCACAACCAGTTATACCTTATTGACCTACTTGTGCTTGGTAGGGATGCTTTTAAGATCAAGGGTAAGGACGAAAAGGCTACCCTTAAAATTATCTTAGAGGATCCGGACCGCAAGAAACTTATCTTTGATGGTCGATAAGATTCCTGTACGTTGTTCGCGAACGTAGGCGTGAAGCTGCAAGGCATCATTGACCTATAGGTCGTGTATATGCTTACGTCGGATCACTGCCTACCGAAACGTACCGGTCTGAAGAACGTCGTCGAGCTTATATGCAAGTTGAGTCCTGTCGAGTTGAGCCGCTGGAATCTAAATAAAGCCAACTCACCTGCTCAGCATAAAATCTGGGAGAATCGACCTCTCGCAGTCGAACATCGAGCCTATGCTCTCGGTGACGTCGAACTGCTTGGTCATATGTATAAGAACATCTCGGCTCGTAGAAAGGTACTAGTATAATGGGCATAAGACTGGTCGGTAATAGAGATTTAGCGTACTTGGTGCAAAGATGAGCATTGGAAGTCTTCAGGAGGCTGCACTAGCGCGGGGTTCGATATATGCTGGGGAGGTTACGCTAGTCCAGACTATCCACGAGTGATGAGGGTAGGACCAACTTTCTGGAGGCGGCGCATGAGCTCGAAGAGGAGTACGAAGGCGAGTGCAACAGACGTGAAGGGTTCGATTTCTATAGTGGGCCACTGGCTAGCCACGCATCGTCACCTCTAGGTGACCAGATAACTGATGGCGTCGTACCTGGTGGTGAGGAATAGGCAAGTGTCTCGGATAGCCATGCGATGCAGACGGCCAACCACTAGCGACCATAATTGATGTCTGTGAAGAGAAGGCGACCCCATCGGAGGACTTACTTGTGACTTAGAGAAGTCTACTTGCTATTGAAAAATGAAGCACATGAGCACAAGCCGCAGTTTAGCTTTCACCAAATTGATTCTACCTTCGATAAGTTCTCAGTCAAGTACTACGACAAACTACATTTCCGATCAATCGTTGACTTCTAACACACCGAGCTCAACTCTGGTTGTTCGTCTTTCGATCTTCCCCAACTCAAGCTTAAGGCCTAGTTTTTTTCGTGCCGTAAGATTTCGTGGTAAACCCATCGTCGTCTACCTGCGGTCTTGGCTTGGGCTGTTGGGATCTTGTAGCCGTCTTGTCCTCCCGCACCTTTGTTTGGAAGTATCTTTCATGCTCGGTAACCAGCTCAGACGATCCCATGTGTGAGACTGTTCTGTACCGTTTGTAGAGAAGCGCACCACTCTGAGTGGTTAATCGCGACTTCTTGACGATTGGCCACGCATAGCTGATAGACACGGGTTCGTTAAGGTTGATGTGTTGACCTAACTTACCTTTCCAGTTAGCATCGGCAGTGATCAGTACTTCGTCTGTCAAGTATAAGGCACTAGAGCCGCTCAGCATGTTCGTATCAGCAACGGACATGGCAGTAGTCTTGTAGTGGTTAGGCTTACGTACCACACCGTTCCCGCTACAGGTGTAGATCGGCAGCACGGTCATCCTCTCCTCGTAAAGGGCGACAATGACTGCCGGTCTCCATTTGGGACATATGTCGCCAACTCTGGTCTTGACTCTGTAGTCGTCGTCTTGCTCACTAGGGTTCATGGCCAAGACCAGGTGTGGGATCTCAACGATCTCGTAGAGTCTGTAGTCCTTCGCTTCTGTACTCACGCGCACCTTCCTTACCTGGTCGGAGCCTGCGACACTTATCGGGTAGTCGACCACGCTCCCGGACTGCACAGTGCCAAGTACAGTAACTGTTGCCCTTGCTTCACCTCTTCTGCTCATATAACTATTCGTGACTGCTTGAGAGCGAAGCGAAGAAGCCCCCACAGGAGTCTTGCTAGGTAAGTTGCCATTTCGTCGACGGTTGAAACCATCATCGTTTCCCGACATCTTGATGCTGTGTCGGATCGCTTGGGTTCGAGAGTTGGATGGTTGTGGAAGTAGTTCGTCTCAATTCAACAGTCGAAGATGGACTAGCGATGAAGTGTGGGTTGTTCGAAAGAAAACCAATAGTGTGTCTATTAATTCTGCTTTGATGATACGAGGCCAAGCTCGAGGAAAGGTAAGAACTCCCAAGCAAGAAATGTCAGAGACCATGCGGTCTGCCACCACATTGTTCTTGAAGCGCATTGTTCTCAGCGGCAGCTTCAGTGACGATGAAGATTGTAGGCTGAATGCCAGCACAAAGAACACCACAAAGTCTTTCACTCTATTGTTGATAGTGAAACAGGCCGATCACAAAGGCCACCGTATTCGTCAACAATCAAGCTGCGCCGCAAGCGGATGAATTATCCTTGGTCCTGTATCCTCTGCATCGTTCTTCTGGCTGTCTGGTATAGCTCATGGAACACGTTCACAACTAGTCGTAAATCAGCCTTATACACAACGGAGCGACCTCAACTTCGTTGCAATCCTATCAGTATCGAACATGGCAGTATTCTCGCATGCGCTACACCGTTTCCTATTTGGCGGTCACGAACCTTTCGAACACAAACCACACGACCATGATGGACTTGCCTCCGCATTTCAGCTCAGGGACGATGCACGGGTGCATAAAGATGTGTTCTTACTCACCCTCGAGCTCCTCGCTCTAAAGCAGGACATTGATGATGCTGAACAAGAACAACATCAGGTTGGTGAGGTGCTCCTGCCCCATAAGAGGAGATTGCAGGTCCTCATTGAGAGGTATCAGCATATGAAGACCTTTTTTGAATCACGAAATGAAGAGGACAACCTGGAGCTTGTGGTCGCTAGGATAAAGCGAATGGGGTCTGGAATCGAGGAGATCGACCAACAGGTGGGATCAGGTGCTGAAGCCATCGAGAAACTGAGAAGCGTCCACGATGGGATAATCCGCAAGATAATGAGAAAAGCCCAGATACGTTCTGTCCGCCGGAGACGGTCATCAGGATCAGCTAACCAGTCTCTGATAACGGAGCGCATGATGCGTCAAGAAGACATCCAAAAGTATGAAAATCAAGCCGCTGAGATTGAAGAAGACATGGAGGCGGAAGCATCGGAACAGTTTCCCCGTGATAGTGACGACAGTGGTGATGCGCTATCCTTCACTTCTGGGAATGCAGAGGAGCAAGAAAGGATTGAACTACAGATAATGTTAGGGAGACTCAGAGCGCAACGAGCCGAGCTAGAACACCATTCAGGAAGTTCCGCGGCAGGAGAGATCGACGCACTGACCCATCAAATAACTGACCTGGGCGACGAAATTGCTATACGTGGGACGCCTTGTGTTGAGGGGAGCCTCATCTTCAAAGATGATTTTGATGCATCCAAAGGCAACGGCGAGCGCATGGTCGTCAACGTCCCGGAAGACGTCAATAGTGTTTCGGATCTGGCAGCTGGTCCACAACAGGAGGCTTGCAAAGAACTGGCGGGCCCTGGGTTGTTTGATGGTGTGGTCGACATTGAGGTACCCGAGAACATGCGCGGATCCGATGACGAGACAACCGAAACGGAATCCAAGAAGGCAGAACGAATGAAAAGAACGATGAAAAGAGTGGCAACCTGGGTAAGTCAGCTCGAAGCCAATCACGAAGGTCCCCGATCCGACGCGGATCACAATGTCATGAATGACAATTTCGAGGGGACGGACAAACTAGAGAGCGTTATGGTTGGTGAGAGCGATTCGGTGTACAACCAGGACTTCTCAGACTTCACAAGCGTGATTGTTCGGTGTCGGATCGACTCATGGTATAGGATCTGTGAGCGAAATTATCAGGCCCTAGATGTAGCGGTGCAAGTGATGCATCCGCGAGGCTTGGTGAGCAGGTAGAACGGTTTCTGCAGGGCCAGACTCGCCGTTGAACCAGAAAAATCTGCAGCGTCGAACCATGAAACGAACGCTTTACCAAATTTTTCTTGATGTGGCCGTATTTCGTACCATAATGCTCACGCTTGTATATTGTACTAGTAGCTTATCGACTGTCGTTGTAGTGGAAGGTGCGGGCTGATTGGAAACGGTGTTCAGTCATGCCTTATGTCTGAAGGCCCGCCAAAATCGTAGCTGTGCTTGAGAAGCAGGGAATGCGAACAGCCGATTAATTTAGTGATCTTGATGCTAGAGTGTCAGTTTCCATCCGTGTTTGAGCACATGAGACATCTAGAACCATATCTTCAGCTCGCCGAAGTGTTGTTTCGGCGGTTATGAAACTTCAGCTGGTGGGCACCCACCATATATCATGGTTATATCTTTTCCTTCCGTTGGGGTCACTGATACGAACCTCATTGCGCATTGCCAACTCAGCATTGATGAAGCGCAGCGCTATCGTCGCGTTGGCTCTCTGGCTCGTCACCGAGTTCATCCCGCTCTGGAGCTGGGTAGAGGCATGTTCTCGTCGCTGATTCGAGTGCTCTGTATCGAAGGGAAGCGGCAAGATTGTTAAGCGTCACGAATCTTGGTGAAACATTCTTGAAGGTGGTGTATCAGTGGCAGTGTGCTCGAGCCAGACTTGCTAAGTGGCAGACGCTGAGAGGCGAACCTTATTGCATTAGAACGTCAGCCGAATGAAGTTCATCTCCGTTAGTGTTTACCATCACAGCTCTTTGATTCGACAATCTCTTTACAACGACCTTCCTGTTTAGGTTACGTTGAGATCCATGGGCTAAAGCGATATAGCATAGTTCAGAGGCGTTTTCAACTGTTGAAGTTACATCTCAGTTACGCTTCGGAGCTCGCTATTTTACGTCTGTAGGTGGAAGCTTTTCTTCTTCCTTGAAGTGATCAAATAAGCTTCCTGATATCCAGCGCGTTAAATGGAAGCCGTGCAGATTGGGGTAGAACCTCGTAATCTCATACTTTCATTGAAAAGATAGACTTCGACCAGCCTAAAGTTCCAAGTCGTGATAGTAGTCTTACGACTGTATTTGTCTTCTCTGTCCTACGCAAACACTGCTGTCACCAGTGGCAACATAGGAAGCGGCGGCAGAAGGCAGTTAACAAAATGTTTGCCCATTTTGCACGCAAGATCGGACGGTATCCGAGTCGGTGAAATCTGTCACCGTTCATATTGGCAAACTTGAAGCGCGTTTTGACCTCCGACCGAGGCTGAATCTCAGACAACAGTTTATTATTTGCTGCTTCAACAGGCGGGAATGGTGACAGGGGCACCCAGACCATTCCATGGAATGCAAGGTTGTGCGGACGCCTTCGTGGGTGAAAGCGGCTCCGCTAGCTGCACGAGATTACGTCTGGGGTCCCCAGATCAGAAGCTCTTCCGATCGGTAGCGAATGTCCAGTCCACTGATTCAAGTCCATTCCCTTTCTCCAACCTCCAGCCTACATTCAGCTGTGTCAATGACCACACGATCGATGCAAAGCAGGTGGATTTTCGGCCTTCGAGCAGGAATCCGGGGCATCCGCATTTAATTTGTTTACGAGAAGGTCCAGCCCGCATGCGAAGTCTCCCCACAATTGATTCGAGACCGGTCCTGTGAGCTAGAATTTGGCTCTCGAACAAGCTATGCGAAGCATCGTTGCGTAAGACACCAGTGCAAGCCGTGTGGACACCCTTTCCTTATGAGCGTTAGCTGCTACTCTTCCCCATTAACTTTATGACTGGCTTCGACAGAAAGTCGCTGGCGGCGTTCTCGTACTGGCTACCAGCCCTTGGATCATCTCCTGAAGCCGCTTTGCTGCTATTCGAGAAGGACAATACTACCGAGAGCTTGGATTCCCTTTGAGCCGATCTGCAGGCCTCTTACCACGACTGGAGCCTCCATGTTGTTTGGCCTCCACACCATACTATGCTCATTGCCGGTGTACTAATTGTGAATGCTAGGGTGTCCATCGTTCAACAATGGTATTTATGCGCAGTCTCCTTGTCCTGGCTCCCACACTCTCGCTTCCTGTCTACTCTGAACAAGTCTGCTCCATAATAGATCAAGTTGAGCTCGCACAATTCAAGCCCGGCAGGCCACGTCCATATCTATCACTCTTCTTTCCTATTCGCTTAAGCAACCATCAAGATGGCAGCAGCCAATCATTTGTCACAACAACCCACGCCGGAAGACAAGCCTAGCGATTGGACACATGATCACCGTCGAAACTCCTTGACTCGTCAAATGACCGTTGCCCTAACCCCCGAGCAATATGAAAAGCTGTTCTTTCAACCTAACCAGGCGAAAGGTGATCTGGCAAAGCGGTTGGGTAACCCAACACTACTGGGACTCCTAGGTTTCTTGGTACCTTTCACCAACACTATGTTCGCCTTGTGTGGATTCCAAGGAGCTAGCACTGCTTCGCTTGCTTCCCTCACTGGCGCTTGGTACTTCTTCGGAGGTATCGCCATGGTACTTGCGGGCATTTGCGAGTTCATTCTCGGCAACACTTTCCCGTTCGCCGTGTTCGGAATTTGTAAGTATCAAGCCTCCGTCATATGAAACGACACCCGCTAACCTCAACTCTAGTCGCGTCCACTGGGTTGCACAGGCATACACCAACGACCCCACACATCCATTGGACGCCGCCTATGGCACTGGTGCCGAAGCAGCACTCTCCGTGGCCTACACTTCCGGTCAAGGTCTTTACAACGTTGTCATGCTTCTCGTCTCAGTCATATTCACCATCGGCTCCCTGCGAACCAACGTCCCATTTGTTATCACCTTCGTCGCTCTCGACTTCCTCTTCGGATTCTTCGCTGCCGCAAACTTCCAGCTCGGCCACAATCCAACTGCAGCTGGTATTGCGTACGCTGACAAGCTTTTCCTCATCGCTGGCGGGTTCGGAATGGTCGCATGCATAATGGGCTGGTATCTTGCCATTATCACCGTCTGCGCATCGACTGGTGTCCCGTGCCCGTTGCCGGTGTTTGATCTCAGCACAAAGCTGTTCCGAGACTCAGGTGCGAAGACAAACGAGCATGCTGGTGCCGTGACTGAGACAATTCATGGCTGAAAGAACTACAATCATGTAACGTACTGAGTGGTATCATTGATGTCGACCAAGTATGACAATTGAACTTGTGGAGCACGGTCCCTACATCCATTTGAATACGTTCAGTCGGACTCGCTTCGAGGAGACAATGTCCATGAGCACTTCACTCAAATGCTGCTCGTGCAAAAGTTAAACTTATATGAATGTTGAAGAATGTATTTGACCCAAGACTTAGTCTACAGTTTGCAGTCGTGACAACAATTGATGTGAAATGTCCTCCTACAGTTTTTCATTGTTGTTGTGTAAGTTGTGCCGTTCACTTGAACGCTCATCCGTATGTACTTACATCGAAGTACGTTTACGTACCTGTCGAGTCCGACTAACTCTGATTCCGTTATGACGCGTGTCTTGACACGCGTGTACTTCGTGTGTGGCTAAAGTGATGCTACACTTGCAGCTACATTCCCTAGCTGTTCTCGCACGCATATATATACCTTTTTCTTGTCCACATCGCGTCGTGCGAAATTCTTGGTGTCTTCGAAAAACGAGAAGCCTTGTGGAAGAGCAAGGAGCGTCCAGTTGCGAGAACTGAGACACGATGAGGTCAATGGTCTCTCGTACGGCTTTGTCCTGTCGTTGCGCTCGGTTAGAAACACCAAAGTGCCTGTGTCGCCGTCGACATGCTTGGTATGGCAGAGCGATCGTTAGACAGAGTAAGGGTTTGCGCACTACTCGAAAACGTTCATGAAGGCTCAGACAAAGCGCCTGGTTTTCTTGGAAGAGCACTAATACACACCACCATAGCGTCGAACAACGCGTATCTGACAGAGTAGCTACTGTTTCCCAGATATGGTAAATGGGACCTGTGAGTGCCAGCATGTTCTGCTATTCCTGGTGGGATCATCAATTGTCGCCATACCCATCATCACCACACGTCGTTTGCGTGCATCTAAGGCCTTGACTCGATCTCTTCTTTGTGCTTATGCATCCATGACTACAAAGGGTATGACAACGAGGGTCGCCGCAACCGGCGGCGTGATTTGACAAAGCCCACTAATCCTGGCGCCGTGACAATGGCCTCGTACGAGACTATCTTATGCTCGACACTTGCATGTGGGAAAGACCATCTCAACCCCCAGCTAGGGCAGTCGTGAGAGGCAATTTTCCTCGCAGAGAAAGCTACCCGGCACTTCACTTACCTGAGTAGACAGCATCTGCTCGACGATGACAAAAGGAGCGAAAACACCATGGGGCGGGCTTCCGAAGGCTGTATTAGACACCCTCTTGCCTAAGACTCAAGCACTTCGAAAGACAAGACCTGGTACCAAACGGAGACATTCCACGAGTAGTGTCACAGAGAGCGTCAAATCGTCGAAGAGGCTTTCAGCTGGGAAAGACCTGAACTGCTGTGACAAGTGTGGCCATGCAACGAACACTGCATCCGACAATATTACCACCCGAAAATGGTTAGGCAAGGTGAATACGGAGCCCAACCAATGGCGGCGTGGAATGGTCGTTCGAGTCCCTCACATGGTACCAACACTAGGAGAAGTGCCAAACGATGAGTGCCGGGTTTGGTCGAAGAACGTGGGCAACATATGCCCAAAAGTGAGATATGCCATTGTGGTCGCAGTATACTGCACGCGAATGATCGTGTTGCCGATCTTCAGCGCACAGGGGCACGGAACGAGTCACAAACCTGCTGCCTATCATGTGACAGCCATGTCAGTATTAGCGAGGCCAAAACCTTCAGTGGCGCAGAAGGTCACAGACAACGTCTTGTACATATCTGGTGATTGGCAGCCCAGGGAAGGGTCTCATGTCAACCTGAATGAGCCCATGTCTGTACAATACGCTTGGCCACTCGAATGCGACGATCAGCTCCAGCCGAGAAGCACCGCCTTATTGCAACAACGATACAGAATCGCTCACAACATGGCGTTCGTACCTCTTTTCGCTCAAGAGAGCTACTTCAGAAGCCAGCTCACGCGGGAGCCTATCCTTTGCCCTCTTCCCGATGGAGCACCAGCGGATGAGCACTACGTCAGCGAGCCACATCGACCCAGCGTCGCATCAGAGAACGAGAATCTGCTGAACAATGATCTTGGCTATGGTCTGGAAAACGTGCGACACGACAGCAAAGCCGATAGAGTCCTGATGGTATGGAAACCTTCCCTGCAACATCTCCTGAACAGTACGACAGCCTTTCCATATTACAGTGCCGCAGGATTGTGGGAAGTCGACCCGACAACGGCATTGAAGGGAAAGGATCCTGGGTTTGACTATTACCCGTACGATCATATTAAGTACAAGAAAAGTGCCGCGAAGAAGGGTTCAAACAATAGTAGCGATCAACTCAGTCCAAGGACAGTCAAACTTCCCAACGGGAGATGGCAATGTCTACATGACTGTGCAGACAAGGAGAAGTGCAAGCATTCGTGCTGCAAGAATGGGGTGAAGAGGAAGCCGAGAACAGTGAAGCAAGAAGGTTCTGCGAGCCCTTTCAAGACCAGCGGTGGCCGAGTGAAGAAGATATCGTCGAATAGAAGCAACAAGAAATCAAAGAGCCCGATGGAGAGAAATGCTGTCAACGTTGACACGGACAGTGGTCGTAGGAAGAGTCAGAGGCTTGCCAAAGGGAAGGCTGGACTCGCATCACGGTAGTTAGCTGGTTGACTACGTGTCGAAGGATGATATCAGCAGTAACCGTTTGTGGTGTGTGTGGAATGTTTACTTTTTAGATGTATACGATGAAATTTGATCAGCATTTATCAGCTCCAATTACTTCCTTTGAGCTGTTTGCTGGCTTGAAACTGTGGACCGTATTGGGCAAGTGTACCGATCCGGCCAATAACACTCAAAATACACTTAGTATCATGCTTGAACTGCCTCACGATGCACAGACTAGTGAAAGCGATTGTCTCAATAACTCTATCGAACAAAGTTCCCTAAACCGCCATGACTACGCTGCCATTGGCGATGAGAAACGAAGACTAGCAGAGTTGGCACTGCTCATGGGGCACTCCAGAAGTACGCCCGGCACAGTGTGCCCGCCATCATGTCCATCAGAAACTCGGGACCATTGAATTGTGGCAATGCTACGGGGATGGGACACTATCTCGTCGTTGTGGGCTTAGTCACAGTCAATGCGAGCCGATAGACCGCTTCCGACCTCCCAGCAGCTAGCATTGCCTCAAGAATGGTATGCCTCCTATCCAACGACAATGAGGTTGGTAGGCCTACAATGCGTTGACAACAATCCTCCTTGTTCAAGCCCATCATTGAACAATGTCACAACAGTCAACAACGGATACTTGAACAGCGAATCGAGTCGACCCATTGCCTGAGCAACAAAGGACACCACAATGAAAGCACGCCTTTCTACAGGTTGTCAGCTAATGCATCCGCATAAGTAGACCGGTCGGGCAGCCATGAGATGGGGGTGTAAATCAGAAACACCGCAGAGACCACTCAGAACATCGTTTGACAATACTACTCTACCAGGCAGGGACTGGTCCACAGCATCATAGAAATCGTCATCAGCTTTGACACACGACACGAACAAGTCCAAGCAAAGCACATAGGAACATAACCATCGCAACAGTCATATTTACCTCACAGGAATCATGGCTACTACTCCGGAATCCACCCCAGACACGAGAGTGTACGAAGAAATGTATCCCGAACAACATCACACGTTCGCAAAGATCCGGCGCACGCGCGGTCATCCGCTCCGCGAAGACCAAGAAGACTGCTCAATCTGCCTTGAACCCATCACCGATGTCCAAGAGACCCTGACCCACGACACCTGCAAACACAGCTGGCACGACGAATGTCTCGAGCAGTGGTTCAAACAAGGCCAATTCAACTGTCCTCTCGATCGGGAAAAACTCCGATGCCGCCCACACATGAGCTACGATATGTTCGTCACACACGTCTGTTTCGACTACATCGCTCAACAGACCCGCCTGGACGCCGAGTGGGTCGAATGGGCCGCACGCACGATAGGCGCATACAGGTCCGAGGTATCCGAGCTCAGAGAAGACGTCGCCACGGAGCTCGGCCAGCAACCGAGCGATGCCGCAGTCGAAACAGTGATCGTCGCCGAGCTCCGACAAGAAATCGTCCGCCAACTCGACAGAGAACCAGACGACCAAACTGCCAACTACGTGAACAATGCACTCGGTCAGGTCACAGCGGTGCTCGCAGCAGAGTTTGCCATCCGCGACATGGACGACATCGCCGAAGATCTCGAACTCCTGAGGCATGTCCTGGCGACCTTGCCTGTACGCGGTCCACCCGCCAGTGAGATTTTCGGTCTTAACCTGGACGATTACATGTGGGCTGTGCTTCCTGTGTTGGACGAATTAGCAGCTGAGATTGACGGTCGCAGCAACAGAGGTGAGATCATCGAAACAACAGGCATCTCCGACGATGAATCCCAGGAAGACGACGCCCTCCCTCCATCATGGCGGTCGTGAGAGTGCAAATGACGACGGCCGGAACAACCATCTGCACCACAACCTGGGCAATGACAACCCCGACCCGCACCTCGTTACGAGTAGGGCACCAAACATGCGATCCTAGCTGTTGACTACACACACTACAACATTATTCCTACTGCTGGACAATAGACTATTCAATGCTTACTTAACCCAAATCCATCTTTCTGATCCCGTGCACGTCCTCTTTCCTCAGTCGGGGGATTCAGCCGTACTATAATAGAACCGAACCCAGATACCGCCTCTGGCGCCATTTCCTCCGTCAAGTTTTGCACCTTCTGGATGAAATGGAAGTGGGGGAAGTCACCACCGCTTAAATGTTCCTTATACTTTGACGTGAAACGCGTACGCCTGCACAGCCACGAGAGAGCAATAAGTTCGAGGAGGGGTTTGGTTGTCAAGTGACCATCGTCATTTCGCGTGAGTATACTGTCCCACTCTGAGTATCACGCGAGCGGGGATGTAATCTCATATCGTACCATATCATAGCCGATATGAACTTGAATATCGCGCACACTGACCGCATGCTGCCATTCGCGCGTGCTATAACTAACGACGCTACTCCAATCACACCAAGCATCGTCACCTGAGCATAGGCTCAACATGACCCATTGTGTCCGTACCCCATCTGTACTCCTTTCCCAAACCCATAAGCCTGAGGTCCAATGTGACCATGACCATCGCGAACAAAACCAAGTATATCCATCTGTACTTGCACGCCCGGAACCTGAGCCAACTAAGCCTGGTTGACCTGAACGACAAACACGACTTTGGCGCCCTGTACGTGATCGAGGTAGGCATCAAGCTCATCATCACCATCGATAGTGAAGGCTATGTCGGATCCAGTTGGTGCTTTGGCCATGCCCTCGATTTTGATAATAGCGCTATCAGACCACTTGGACATGATTATGTGTGTCAGTTCGGCGTAAGTGCGGGTAGACAGCTGAGAAAGGAACATTTTGTCTTTTGCGTGAATTGTGGATTCGGCATGCGGTTTGACATATACCGGTATTGGAGTGGTTGGGTTATGGGTAGGAGCAGAGGCGGGAGTTTCTGGAGTTGGTTGGGCGTGAGCTGTTGCGGCGGTTGCCGTGTCTGCAAGGATAGAGGGGTCGATCTGCAGGTCTGAAGTGTCGAGAGCAGGGAGGGGTGGTGCCATGGCTGGCTTCTCTCTTCGGGCTGGAGTTGGCTTAGGAGTGGGTGGTTTGACCGTCCCGTCGTCTCGCTTCTGAGCGTCTCGAAGACGTTTCATGACGTCTCGGCAGAGGACCTCGAGGGCTTTCTTTTTCCTGTCTAGGAGGGCGGGGTCTTGATCTTCGCGCATGATTTCTTGCAGCATGGGTGTACTCAAGATCCATTGGTCTTTCAGCTCGTTCCAATGTTCAGGCCCTGTTTCGAGTTTGCTTGTGAAGTGGTCGTTTTGCAGGATGATGTAGAAGCTGTTTCTAATCTGTCTTGATTGCTCCGGGTTCACGCCGAGGATGTTCTTTGCGTCGACGATGGTCATACGGGTGTCCATGGTTCGCATTCTCTTGGTGACATCGGTTGCAATGACATCGAGAGCGAGGTCTTTGGCTTGTCTCTTGTCTGGGTTGGCGAAGACAGCGTTCAGATGGGCGTTTTCTTGGGTGAGGCGGTTCTTTGCAGCCTGCCATTTGTCTGTGCCGGCGAGAGTTTTCTTGATGATTCGCATGTCTTCGCAGATGCGTTGAAAGTCGGCTCGGGCTTCTTTGTACAGCTCAGGGGTCATCTCGAGGAAGTCCATCGACTCGCCCAGTGTGGTCTCGGAGGGGAATCGAGGAGGGCCCGGCGGATCAGCTGGGATGCCGGCATAGTCTCGGGTTCGTCGGCGGCGCTTCTTGTTGGCCCAACGCTCGTCGGATTCGGCCTGCATCTTGTCGTGTCGTTCCTTGCGCTTGCGAAGGACGTCGTCGGGAACTACTTCTTCGGGGGGCGTAGGTACAGCAGCAGATGCCGGGGCCGATGCGGGTACTGCTGCTGGTGACTGCGGTGGAGGGTCTTGACCATCTTGAACAGTGTCTTCGGCAGCAGCGGCCAGGAGCTGAGCTTCCAGCTGGACATCCTCGGGAGAAGCCTTTTGACCGTTGGGGATGCGCAGAAGCCATCGATTCTTGGCTCGAACGCGCATGAGTTCGCGCTCCTTGATCTGGAAGCCTTCGTCATTGAGAGTCTTCACCATGTCCTGGGCCTAGTTAGTGGGCGTTCCAGCAAGACTGCGTGACAGCGTGACATCTGACCTACCCGCTGACTGTAGTTCTGCTCCCAAAGCTCTTTGACTCGGGTGACGAGGTCGACATTTCGATGAGCTGGGTTTTGCTTGGATGGGAAGTCCCATCGCTTGAACTGGGTCTGGAAGGCTCGCTTGGACGGGGCAAAGTTGTGCTGTTCCTTCATCCATTGCATGATATCCTCGAGCGACTGCGCTGATAGTTAGCATTGGTCGACGGGGAGTGAGGGAGTGACCATGGGACGCACCTTGCGCTCGGTGATGTAGAGGCGATAGCATTCATCGCGGTATTGGTCCCACTCGTACACCTACGCATCGTTAACACGCTGCAAGCCATTTGCTCATAAAGGTCGACTACCATGGTTGCTACGGCGAAGTAATGACAAAGACCTTGATGGAACCGTCGATGGTGCAGTGCAGTGGTCGAGATGTGCCAAAGACGCGACGCTGCCTGAGCTGTGCGGTGGGCAAGAAGTGTTGTGGTGGGCGGTACGCAGAAACCCCAAAACGGCAAGAACCCCCAAGACACGCGTTGGCACCTGCACCCACACCAACACCAACACCTACACCAACACCAACACCTACACCAACACCAACACCTACACGGTATCACTTCGATCCACAGAGACGAGGCATTGATTGTATTCGATATAGAATTTCTCATCATGTCGCGCGCTCTTTGACCATTTAAACGCATGTTGCCATCTTTAGTTACTAACAATGCTCGACCAGCCTGCAGTCGAATTCCTGGCCTCAACAACAGCCTCTGCTTATCTGATTTGCATACTCAGCGCCTAAACGTGCGCTCGAACGCACTGCCTGTCACTCTTCATTCTTCCTCGTGTCATCATTTCTCGTCGTATGAATCAAATCTTCGAGCTCCTCTTGTTCTTGGCCGCACCTTGTTCACTCTCTGCTGGTTTTCGGTCGCTGGTCTCAGCCTCTAGCGATACCTGATCTCCAACCTGCGACGGGTTCTGTGTCTGCGAGGCATTGGTGTCTTTGCCAGCCTTTGGTGCACCCTCTTCGCTCTCGGCTGGCTTTTTGCTGCTGGTTTCGGGCTCTAGTGACACCGGATCTCCGAGTGCTGTCGGGTTGTTCTTGAGCTTCTCCTCCGCCTTCTCTTTCAATGTTTGGCCCATGTTTACTTGGATTTCTTATCGAGGCGTTTTAGATACTGGTATGGAAAGTGAGTTGGGTGAAAGAGCGTTGAGCACTTCACCCAGCAGACCACTTCAATGCTCGCACGTCTGAACCGCGGTATCGAGAGTCCTGGAGCCACACTGACGTCTACACTCCAGGTTTGGAGCTCAAGCGGGCACTCCCTCATTGGACTGCTTCCAGTAGTCTCGCCGACTCAACACCGTATTCAGAAAGCACATGTTCCACTCATAGAGCAGCCAGTATCGCATATGCTCCAACCTTGGAGGCGGACAACTGAGTTTCATGTTTCGACACCCTGCAGTGAGAAGGACTTCCCCGCATCGCGACTTTCGCACTTGCGTGTTTCATGCTCGGCGAGCACAGACTCGACCTCCCTGGCATACAAGGCTGACTCTGCTGCTAGTCTGATACACCTGCAAGTCGCTAGCCCACACAATGTCTTTCGATCACATCCCTATCCTCGATCTATCGTTGGCACAATCGCCAGATACCAAGCCTGCTTTCCTCAACGACCTGAAGCACGCCCTCCTCGAAGTTGGCTTTCTCTACATCAAAAATGCTCCGGGCATCAGCGACGCGCTGGTCTCAAAGGTAATCGCTCTTGGCAAAGAGTTCTTTAGCCTGCCGGAGGAGAAGAAGCTGGCATGTGAGATGAAGAATGCGAAATCATTCCTTGGCTACAACAGCCTGGGCAAAGAAATCACGCGCTTCAAGACAGATTGGCGAGAGCAGATTGACTTGTCTACTCCCCACCCCGTCCCCAGCCCGGAAGAGCCCTTGTATCGGAACTTGCTCGCTCCTAACCTCTGGCCTGATGCAAACGCACTCCCCGACTTTCGTGAGGTCTACGAGGACTACATGACCAAGATGGGCAAGATGAGTATCTGGTTCACCAGTCTTTGTGCTGAAGCCATTGGCCTACCAGCAACTGCCTTTGACAAGTTCTTCGATGGAGATGCTCAACAACACAAGCTGAAAATTGTCAAGTATCCTGACCTGGAAGAGCTTGGTGTTGAAGGTGAAGCACAGGGCGTTGGCCCTCATAAAGACAGTATGCTCACCAGCTATCTACTGCAAGCCTCACACCATCGTGGCTTGCAGGTTCAAAACGGCGAAGGTCAGTGGGTTGACTGTCCTCCCATCGACGGCACTTTCGTGGTCGCTATTGGTCAGGGCATGGAAGCTCTTACCCAGGGTGTGTGTCAAAGCACCACTCACCGCGTTCAAAGCCCACCAAGAGGTTCCGGTGCCAGGTACAGCATACCATTCTTCCAAGGTGTGAGCTACGATGCCACGTTTGAGAGTATGGATGTACCGGAGAACGTGAAGAGGCTGAGGCAGGAGATCCTCGCAAGAAGAGGTGGAAGGCTGGATGATATCGAGTTTACCTTTGTGAAAGGCATGTGGAGTCGACTAGGGGAAGCGACGCTCATGAACAGAATCAAGTCACATCCAGACGTCAGCGAAATATGGTATCCAGATCTGCTGCAGAAGATTCGAGAGCAACAACAGGCTGTAGCAGCATGAATTTGAACTGCCGACAAACACCTCGGCAATGTCAACTACGATGCAGCGAATCATTGCTTCCAATTATTGAATAATCAAGAAACGAGTCGAACAGGCCGCAGTCGTAGTAATAAGAGACCGACGTACAATGCCAGGTCGTGCGGACTATTGAAGACGATTGAACGAAAGCGCTCAGAGCTCGAGAAACGGAGATTAAGATCCCTCTCAGCTGCGATCACATTTGGGGCCTGCATCGACCGAGCTTATGTTCGCGGTCAATGCTGGCAACCACATCTCAATACAATCCAGGTGCCATCTTCAGTACCGACGCACTGAAGCGGTTTCGGAGCTGAGCGTTCAAATATGGACACCGGTAGTGGCCTCAATATGCTGTCCCACAGGAGGCTTCTCGAGATCGCTCATGGACCCCTTCGCCACTGCACTCAAACGACGTTCGCCTTCAAACGTCGCCCTGGCTCTCTCCTTGCCAATCTCCTGCAAGCTCTTTCCTTGCTTTCTCAGGTCTTCTAGGTCATCAGTAGTCACAGCATATTCCCTGCGCTCGTGCTCCGTCATCTCAGGTCCGATAAACAGGAAGACAATCATCCAGGCATAGACAGCGCCGATGAAGATACCGATGACTCGACCATAGTCAAATCGTGGGGTGCACACACCAGCGACACATCTTTCTGCAATTGGAAATCGTTCTCCGATGATTCCCTGGATTGTGGCGGAGGCACTACTCGCCAGATTGCCGAGTTGATATGTGAAGCCGACAACAGTGGTTTTGAGCGCAGGAGGTGACAGTTCGCTCAAGTGAATGGGAATGGGACCCCTATATGCATTGTTAGCTTTCACCTATCCATGTCGCCAAGGGGCTTCAAGGGGGACTGACCAAACACCGCCGACGAAGAATTGCATGAAGAATGCACTGCCCACAAGTGACATGTTTCGAGGGATGATGTACGCTGGCAGTATGCAGCCACCGATGACGCAGCAAACCAGCATGACCAATCGACGACCACTGAAGGCTGAAATGTAGCCAATAGTCGTGCCACCAATGAGTGCACCAATTTGGCCGACCACAGAGATGATGGTTGTCTGCGAGGGATCCATCTCAACTTGGTTTTTGAGGAACGTCGGGTACAAATCTTGAGACTGCACTGGGTCAGTAAAGTTCATGGACTCCTCGCCACAATGCTCGACTTACACCATGGGAGATACTGTTGAATCCAGTCATCAAGAAGACCATGTAGATAAACAGTACCCAATTGCGCTTGAGGTCGACCTTCATCTGGTGTAGCCACGCTTTAGCGCCAGCGTTTACCAAGGCGCCGCCACGCTCTGATTGCAGTCTTTCCATCTCCTCTCTTTCCGCAGCCATGACCTGGAAATGGTTCGTCTCGGGAAGCCACAGACGGTACGCGATGATCAGAACAGGCGGGCAAGCACCAAACCAGAAGATGCTTCTCCAACCGTGAGTTGTAGTGGGTACCAGTGCTCGGTAGAATATCGCGGCCAAAAGATACCCCATTGCATAACCTTGTTGGTATAGACCAGAGAGAAGACCACGGGCATCGTACGGAAGATCTTCGAGCGCAGTTGCAGCTGCTGGACCGAACAGACCACCCATCGCTATACCGTACAAAGACCGCACAGCGAGGAATTGTGAAAGATTCTGGCAGAAGCCAGAGGCAAGTTCCAAGATGATGAAAAGCCCGAGGTTGAAGATGAAGGGCCATTTTCGACCGTACCGATCAGAGAGCGAGCCGAATATGAGGGCGCCCACAGAGCGGAGCATGAGTGTGACTGTTATGCCCTGCGAAGACCATCAGCATCGTTGCAAGCAAGAACAAGGACCGCTTGAGGCACTTACCCATGTGACTTGTGAGTTTTCAACTCCAAAGTCCTTTGCAATCTCAGTCACCGTCAGAGCAACGGTGAAGAAATCGAATGCATCCCATGTCCATCCGATAAACCCAACGCTGAACATCTGCCATTGATGTGCGTCGAGTTCACGAAGGATAGCGACTGGATTTCGGAGTTGTGTCTGGAAGCAGTTTGTCAGCACGTTCGAATTCTTCCGATCACATCCCGCAGAACACTGGTGACCACTGGTGGGAAGCGGCTTACCCTAGGCGGCTTGAGGGTTGTCGGCCTTGACAATATATATCGTCGGATCTGAGAGGGGCTGTAAAACCAGCCGAGAGCCATGTTGTTCCTCATGTTGGCGGTGTTGGAGGTGTCGCTTGTTTCCAAGAAGCTGAGGCAGCACAAAGGAGACCAAACACAAGGAGAACCTCCATCTCTTATTCTCCAACAAGCTTCGCTTGACAGTCAAGCCACCATGCTTATGCCGGCTTGTCAACCTCGTCAGACAGCAGCTAAGGCGCCGCCAAGAGGCTTGGCTGTGCGGGGAATGTCCCCTTTCTGCGCGTCTGATTTGGCCGGCAGGTTCCCACAGCTGACATGGGCCAGCGACCTGCCTAATTCAGTTGTCGGTCTGGGTCGGACATTGAGCGATTGAGCTGCCGTGATCCTCACATCCCAGTAATCGTATAGCAAGGTCGACTAGACGCATGACTTTGAGTTCGTCCTTGGACCGAGGCACGTGGGACCCCAGCGATTTGTTTGCAAAAGGCACAGATGTGGTATGACGTGAAACGCTTATCGATGGGACTTCCTGGTTGAGGGACCGTCGCGTCGGGTCGTGGGAAAGAATGGCAGTTCAGAGCACTCCAAGTCTTCCCCAAACGCACTCGCACAGGCTGAAGCATTAAGCGAGGATCCAAGTAGGGAATTCGTAGACGAGGGCTGCACACCACGCACCAGGAGGATTACTCTCTGACGACAGGCTTCTCTCGGCATCATAGAACTTGCCTCGGACGGCTCTGTGCGCCTTGTAGTACACTACAATACTTCTCACTCATCAAAGCCGAGACCTCGTGTCGACACTGTGCCTCCTTGGAATGATCTCAGCTTGTTAGAGCACATTCGAAAGACTGAACATTGCAATTGCAAATCAATTTTCCCTCCCATAGACATAGAACATATCGAGACAACGAAGTGTACAGCGGTAATGCGCCAAATCGTTTAAGCCGCCCGTCGTGCTAAGCGTAGGCAACTACTATGTTCTGATTGGTCAGCGTTCCAACCATTGACGGATACTCCATGGATGGAAGCACCGGGCTGCTGGCCAGTAGTATCCACCACCGCGCTAATGCCGTACTAGGCAAATCGCATTCATCCAGCGACTGCATGATCCTGTGCCATTGCTATACGCTCTGAGTGATAACGCGCGTCGTAGAAAGCAGTGATGTGACTCCTCTGCATCTGACTTTACAGGAGAACGTAGAAGTAGAAGTCCATACGGGATTACGATGTAGATAGGTCATGGCAGTTTGGAGACGTCTATTACCGAGGGCGTGTGAGGAGAAACCCGAATTTTATTCTCGTCGATTTTGATATGCACCACGTCCAACATGGTACTTCACGATCCACGGGGTCAACCCAAGATACTTGCTCCCCTCCCGTCGAAGCGCTCCCGCTACTGTACTGTCCTTATCGCTGTCATGTACGGACCAGATAGCAGAAATGCTTCGATCTTTGCACTTCTTACATGCGCTTAATTCTGCAGTACCAGAGCAGTGGCACCAGGAAGACTATCGAAGTACTCCGTCCCCAGCACGTGGTAAGACGCCACGAAGCGCATCCCGTCTGCGTGCGTGTAATGTGGTCTTCTTACTCAACATGAGTTGCGAAGACTGCGGCACTGCTCGTATATAGACCGAAATCTGTCAGTATTACTAGCCTCGTCTGGGAGGCAGGAAGGAATGCGCGTGGACGATGTGTACTTCCATGATACTAGTAGCCTGGCGTATGCCACCGGAGGTCCTTAGCACTGCTAGTACTGCTGATGCTGCTTTGTGGGATATGCGTTACGCTTTACTCCAGTGAAGCAGGCGAGTGTAGGTAGGGATGGGTATGAATATTTGTGCACGGGTTAAGGCGAGTCCTTGCGCCTCTCTGGGGATGACCTGGGGTGAGACTGTTGCTATGTATTACATGGCGAAGTGTCCCAGGGGAAGACTTTGGTCCTATTGAGGCTACTACGTTTCTCCTGGATCTGCCGATGGGAAGGGCGTGACGACACGTGTTTGGATGAGCTACGGAGAGGACTGAGCGTGTCATTAGGTGTGACAGAGGAGCGTTCGCGTGAGCTCTGGACGTTTGTAGAAGATGTTTCGCCTTTCATCGACGGCTAGACTGGTGGCAGGGGCCGTATGGCACGCCTGACACGCAGCAGAGTCACCGCGTACATGACTCACCTGGCGGTTGCTCGAATGCAAGTCAGGATCCAAAACAAACTACAAGGTTTTCTTCGATACTAGCTCGCCTGCTTCAACGACAAGTATCGAGCTCTTCGCCTCGAGACCAGACGAAAACAAAGAAATCACACCCAAGCCACGACGTCTCACAAACACACGCCTACAAAGGCCAAAACCTCTTGTTGTCCCTGTGACCACCCATCCAACCAAGAAACTTGCTGTACCATCGAAGCCCGCTGCCAATGCACGCTTATCCATTTCCCCATTCCCCACACCAAGCCCCTAGCAATCGTTGTTTGCCACTGTAACCGCTGCAAACGCCTCGCCGGCTCCGTCTACAATATCGCCGCTATCTTCCCCTGGTTCGAAATTCTCTCTTCTTCCGCCGTGTCGCCTCGTCTCTCCAGCATTTCGAACACATCGGACATTGGGAATATGGTCATGGAGTATTTCTGCAAGGGCTGCGGAAACCGCATGGTGCATGTTGAAGGGAACGGGAGCGGGGAAGGTGGGAGGGAATGGATGAGTGTTGCTGCGGCCAGGGTTGTAGGGTTTGATTAGGCAGTGTTGCGAGATAGGGGTTTGGTGGTGCATTGCTGGACGAGGGAGGCTGTTGTGGGTGTGCCGGAAGGATTCAGGGCTTTTGAGGGGCATATGGAGAGGGAGGAAATGCAGTTGAAGGGGGAGGGAGAGGGAGAGGGAGAGGGAGAGGGAGAGGGAAAGCGAGATGATACTGATGCTGGAGCTGAGATGGGAGGGGCCCCTCGCAATGTTTGATGGCGTGTGTGGGTGTGATATGCTGTGCTATAAAGGGTGGGCTCAATCGTTTTACCACGCTCTTCATGGTGTGCTGTGAAGCATGGATGTTTCGATGCACTTTAGTTCTGGAGTAGGAGATTCTCGCGGTGGTGCTCGTGGGGTTGAAAGGAAGCTATGGGTCGTGTAAGTGTTGAGACTTCACATCTGGAGCATGTCCAGAAAAGCGGTCGCATTCGTTGTATGATAGCATTCTTAGAAGACGCGCCTGCTTCGGAAAGCTATGCAGAGAATCGGGCGTGACCTGAGTGTAAGAACCAAAAAGACCGATGCGCAGGAGAACATATCGGACTTCACGTTCAAGTGTAATGAGGGGAAGCTCAAAATGGAAGCTTCCCCCTGAGCTCGGTTAATGAAGCACGGCAAACTAGACAGGTAGGAGTACATCTGGATGGAACTATTGGGTACTTTGATGGGGCGGATGGACGTTTCCGTCTTGGACCCGTTGATCTGGCAAAACTCTGCTCGGAACGACCTTCGGAAAGTTTGTGGGCTGTTTCATCCTCGCGCTATGTCCACTAGCACAACCGGCACCAAACATGGGTTATAGAAGACACCGGCAAGTGGCAGAGCACACTGGGTCTCCGAATTGGGTCAAAAGCACTGATGCAAGAACGTCGGCGACTCGAGGAGGACGCTGCTCGGTACGAAGTGTACAGCATTATTGGAAAGGCGAGCAAAATGCCTTTGTGAGAACACAAGTCGGCAGCCAGTTTGGGGCGTCAAATTTAGCTGGAGCTTCAAACTATAAACTCGCTACCTGGGGGCCGAACAGACGCAGGTACCCGCAATTCAACTCGACCATCGGATAGCGCGGAGGCATCACTCTAATGATGCTCATGCGGCGTCGGAAGGTCCTCAGCGCACGCATCGGCCAATGGTACCTGGGTATACTTTGGTGCGGCTGTCTTAGCACGTGGGCATGGGGCCAGGGCAATAATCTGCTTTAGGTTCTAGGGTTTGAGACATACTAATCACCTGACATCATCGCTCATTCTCTCCGATACAACCCCTATACGAAGAGCTAAAGGGTGCCAAGAACATGGCTCTGGGCCGGCTGACTGGGGTCACTCCACTCACTAGCTTCTCTCCCCGAGCTTGTGTCACAACAATCTGTTCTCCGAGGACCGCTCTTCCACTCTCATCGTATACTCCATCAAGGTGCAAGGATGTGCAAGCTTGAAGCATTCAGTGATATGTGAGCTAGCAAACAATGGACCGCCTTCGTGATCAATCGGCCGATGCTGGTCTAGCAGGTCAGCGAAGCGAGGTGAAAGGTTGCGTGCTGTCAGTACGCGAATCTGGGGTAAGGCTGCTCATGCCTTGGACAGGAGATTGCAGCGTCCATTATAGGTATCGCCTGGATCCCACTAAGCTCATGTGGCTTTAACGTCTCAACGCCTAAACTCAATCCACCTGCACTTTCAGAGCTTCTCCTTTCCGAATACTACCTTCGACCAGGATTTGTCTTGGGCCGACCTGGCGCTAGCCGCGGATATACAGGCAATCGATAGTGTAAGGTTTCCACCACTGGGTTCATCCCGGGAAATTCGCGATTTGCCATCGCTCAACAAGCTGTCTCTAGTCACGTTCGAGCCGATGAGATCCCCTATCCGTGAACATGGCCCGGTGTTGGCGACACACGATGAAGCTATATATGGCCAGGTCAAAGGCTTGCTGAGACTGTTTTCCTTTTTCCTCCATCAATCCTGAACAATACAGCTTTACTCCTACTACAGTCACTCGTTTTAAAAGCAAAACACCCACACTCTTTAACAACAATGCCTTCCTCTTCAGTCATTCTCGGCTCAAGCGCCACCCTCGTTACTCTTCTGTCTCTGGCCGCTGCGCCTGCCGCCGCCCTCCCCGCCCAGGGCTCCTCCAGCTCAGCCGTTACCGCCTGGAACGACTGGAACGCCTGGAACGGTGCTAGCTCTACCACCTCCGCTGTCGCCGCTACTACTACTGCCTACAACGGCCACGGAAACGGCAACGGCAACAACGGCAACAACAACCATGACGACTGTGACTCCGATGACGATGACTGCAACAACAACAACGGCAACGGTAAGGGCAACGGAAACGCCTCTACCACTGCTGCTTCATCCACCTGGGGCGCATGGTCTTCATCCTCTACCCCGGCTGCCGCAAGCACCACTGCCTACAACGGCAACGGCAACGGCAAGGGCAACAACGGCAAGGGCCAGAACGGTGAGGACGACAACGACTGTGACTCCGATGACGA